>JAMLFT010000635.1:0-38836 GCA_026544285.1 Pachyrhizus erosus | reverse complement strand
ACTTGTTTATGATATTTATTGTTATTTTTCTCTCGTTTGAGATAACAGTGTAAGCATTTAAGAATCGATAAAAATAAAGATACAATTAAAAATATATTAATATTATTATTTTAAAATTTAAAAGATAAATAAATGAAATGAAATATTCATTTGAAAATAAAAGACAGTAACAGAGAGTAAAAAAAATACAATTGAACAAGCCCATTTTATATAAATACTATAAACCATTTTTAACATATTAATTATAAACCTTTTTTTTTTACAATAAAATAAAGACCAAGTTACAATTTTGGGCCTCCTATAATTCTTGATATGCAATTTTGATCTTATTATTTTTTCCATAATTTTGATTTTTTTTAATTTTAAAAATTATAATTTTAAATTAATCCTTAATTTTGAATACATTGATTTTTTTACATTTTAATTAACATTGAGAATTGGAAATTAACATTTAAAAATTAAAAAAATTTAATAATAAAAACAGAAAAATATAAAAATAAACATGCAAAATTGAGAATTAAATTAAAATTAAAAATTTCTAAAAAATTAGAAGAAAGTCAAAATTACAATTTAACCTAAATAAATTCATCTGAATATGCGCATTTATTTTTAAATATAAAACCAAACAGTCGCCAAAGTCTATAGCTTTACTTTCCTTCTTCAAATTCAATTTTTACAAATAAATAAAAGAGTTTTGTTGTTTATGGAAAACTCATATAATAAATTATACAATATCTTATGTGTTTATTTCTCTTTACTATATTTTATATTTTTTCTTATAAAATTTATTATATAAATTGTTGTAGAAATCTATTTTATATAAGATGGGGAGCTAACCATAAATTGCAAGATTATTATAATTGTAAAATATGATAAAAAAAAAATCAATAACTATTGTGTAGATAAGGTGCCGACATTGAAAGAAAGTAAGAACTTCTTTTTGTCATAGGAAGTAACAAAGCTGTTTACGTGAAATTGTGAGATAACGATGTAACAGTGTAGCGAGGAAGTTGTCACCCCTCACCCTATATAAAGATGTTTTATTTTGTTTGGGCCTCTGGCCCTTTATTATTTACCCAAAAAGAAAAAGCTCATATAACGTCTTTTGAGTCACCATCGTCTACCATTAAAATGGTTTTTTTTTTTTTTTTTTAATTTTTATTTTATTTTTACATATATAAAAAAACACGTGACGAAAATATTAGAGCCCCCAAACTAAAATCTCACTTCTTTCTTTTGACGTATTTTTTTTTACGAAAACTTTTTTTATTACCAAAAACAAGTATTGAATAGAAAATTCCTTTTGAAGTTTATTTTTATAAAAATAAAAAGTTAAAAATGTTTTATTTATTAGATTAATCATCAATTTAATTGTTAAAATATTATCTTGAATCCCATGTCCACGTATATTTAAAATAAATTAATAAAAATATTTTATATGTATAATATATTAAAATAAATTTAATCAAATTAACTTGTAAATTAGCTAAATAAACTTATAAACTAGTTGAATACCTTACCAAATACATTCATAGACATAAAATGAGTATTATAATACTTATATATACATTTATTCTCATTAAATTTTTCTTATAATCTCTAAACTCATTTATTAAACATATATTTACCTGCTCATTATAAATATTTTGTAAAAAAACCTCTATAATCCTTATCATTCAGCTATACCTTTTTGAAGTATTGTTATCATCTCATTAATTCCCTGACATGCATGCCCTAGCTTTCTTGTCCATTCCTAATTTTATATCCTCTCATCCACGTTTCTATTGTGCATTAGTAAGAGTTTTTGTCTTGACTACCCAATATATACAGTGACAGCTTGATGCAAATGACGAATACTTTTCGTCTGTATATTAAATTTGAAGGTCACGACAAAATTGAAAATTTTGCCTTAATCCATGTGATTCGATTTTTGTTCTTCTAAAATAATGTAAGGACGGCCAAAAAATAGGGAAAACGAAAATAAGATGAATCAGAAATAATACTTTAGTTTTCCCTATATCATGGGTATGGCTTTTAATTGAGGGGAATAATAATAGCAAAAATTCAAGTTACAGTTTATTTGCTAAAAAGCATTTTCGTTAACGTTATATTTTTGAAGGCAATTAAAAGTTTTTCGAAATCGTATTATTATTATTTTTTGGCTTGTTGGATAAAGTAGGGAGAATATGTCAGAATCTAGAATTAAAACTGTAAGGGAAATTGGAAATCGATCAAACCCTCCACGGAGATGATGCTCTTAGATTATAAGGGTAATTTATTTATAAATGTATAATATAATTGTTTTTTTTTTCACTCTATTGGAACATAGCATATAATGATCATAATGAGAAATATGTATTTTATAACATATAATGATCATAATGAGAAATAAAAAGTAAAAATGAGTGTTAAGATATTGACACATGCAGATGATGTATTTTTAACTTATTTAAAAGTGTTCATTTGATAAAAGGGATTTAAAAAATCTTTGAACGGCGGAGTGTTTTTCGTACGTTCGAAAATGAACACAATTCAGACATGGTTATAAGCTCGAGAAGATTCTTAAAGAACGTAATCAAAATGTATGACTCTGATGCATGTGAAGATTTAGAAAATCGAGTATATTGTAGATGGCAAATCTCAAAGTAAAGAAAAAAGATGAAAGAAACTTCATGCAACTTGCATTTGGCAAGGCACAATATCAATTATTATTCATTATTTGTACCCATTGATATCATACGCCACTTGAAAACAAAACTTGTCTACTTTTATATAAAAATTATGAGAAAGGACAACCTGCTAATGCGTATTTTAACAGCATCCTTAAAGGTTGAGTAAAATATGCTTTTTTATCTATTTTTTTATTTTGATTTATGTTTTTAGTTTTTTTTTTATATAAATCGCTGTATTTTATTTCAATTCTTAAGCGATGATATAATGTAAACCTCCAAAATTGTCCACCATACCTTTAATTTTCAATTTGTACATAAAATTTGTACACTTAAACTTATGTCATTTAATAATTCCAATTTATTTATTTGACATTGTAAAAACCCCATTATTAACTAATGCTCCTCCTAATGCAACATCTCCCATATCCACTCTCTTTGATACACAGATCAGTCCCAACGACCCTCTACTAGCTTGAGCTTTGTTTTCAAACTAATACTGCAAAATTGTCCTATTTTGCTTAAACATTCACCCAATTCCCTGAATCAAAACTGAAGATTTGTACTTCTGAGTTGACTATTTGCTTGCAATTTACACGAAACCCTCCCATCTGATAAGAATATAAATACGTTTGTTAATAAGGGAGAGGGGGTCTGAAAATTTTCTGAAAAAAAAGGTTTAGAGAAGAGAAGGATAAAAAAGGAGAGACCAGAATTTGCAAGAATAAAAAAAGAGAAGCACAGAATAAGCCTTTGCTGGTAATCTTTCTAGAAACCCAATTCTTGGTTGCAAATGCTTGTCTTATCTCCAAACTTGTTCAATTGTAGTTATAAATTTCTTCATCATTATATTTACAACATTTCAAAACACATGCCATGATATGTGAGAGGTCAGAAATCTTAAATTTAATAAAAATATTAATACGTTAATTTTTTTTTATATAAAAAATTACGTAATTTAGAGATATGTAAAAACAAATTATCACTCTTGTCAGGTTAAAAAATAATAATAAAATTTTATCATATTAAATTATTTATAATAATAATAATAACAAAGTTTTTTTCGTCAAAATAAAATAAGTAAAATAAATGTACGTATAAATAAACAGATTTTTATTATTATTTTTTTAATTTTAGATGAAATAAATATTTTTAAGAAATGGAGATGATTTATTTGATTAATTATAAGAAATTATTTTATAACAAACGTCGTAGGATGCTGATACTTTTCTTGTGTGTAATTAATTTTTAAAATTGTTTTGATTTCAAAAATTATTTTTATTATTGGGTTTTAATATTTTTTTAAAATAAATATTGGTGACTACACTTTTTTTTTTTAAAATTATTTTCACTGTCCCATCGCGATAATGATACATAATGAACAAAGTTTGCATTAAAAATATTGATGTTTAAGTTTTTTTACCTAATTTTTAATTCTATCAAATTTTTTGTCAAACTAAAATTATCAAAAATGTTTAAAAGAATTAAAAATTTAAATACTATTTTTTTAAACTACTAAAAATATTAAAAAAATAAATATTTAAATTATTAAAAAAATTGTAACAATTAAAAATTATTATAGAAAACTTTTAAATATAATTTATGGTTAACATATTATTGTTTAATAGTTGAAATTAATATCAAATACTAAAAATAAAACAAAATGATTTATAGGAAACTAAAAAGAATAAAAATCAACTTAAAATAATAAATTAAAAATATATTTTATCCTAAATTAATGATGAATATTTCATTTTATAAAAAAATACAGTAAATTTGTATTTTTACTCTTAATTACAATGAAAATTGATGACTTAAAATATATTTTATGAAAGTTTTTCACTTTTAAATTTCTTAATGTATGTTTTAAGTAGTCTTATTAATATTTACGAAGAAAAAAAAAACTACGGATATTCCTGTTTTTTTTACCTGTATAAAATCCCAATCGTCAAAAATTATTTTTCATCAAGTATTTAAGAAAGTATAGTGTAAAAAATGTAGTCTATTATATTTTATCAAAAAATCCAATTCAATTAATTGAAAAAGATTTATTATTTATACTTCTTTTCGATTCTTATTTATAAAAAAGTTTACACTTATAAATATGAAAATCCTCTGGATTCAAAAAGCATTTATAAATATTCGGAAGAGATAAAATAGAGTTCAAACCTAATCACTAATGTTAACCGTTTAAATAGGAATAATTCCGTTTATACATAACATTTTATTAATCATTAAGAATGTAAATGAATTAAGTTGAGTATTAGAAAATTTAGATTTGTTTTATGAAAAAAATGGGTAGTTTAAATTTGGCTTGTTTATTTAAATAAGTTTAACTAAAATTTTAGACTAGTCTTCTTTTTAAAAAAATATAGTTTAAGCATAACTTGTTTAGTTTATTTTCAGATTTTTTATTTTTTATTTTGTACAAATTTTTCTTAAATTAATTTTTAACTTTCTCAATATAATATTTAATAAAACATTTTAATGCTAAATAATATTCTACAAATAAAAACATGTTAAACTTATCGTATAATTTTATAAAAGTTACGTAATTATGATTATTTTATTATATATAGGAGGAATTATGTTAGTAACTCAAAAATATATATTTTTTTTATTTTTATTGTTAATTTTTTAAAAATAATTTATATTTGACTATTAGATTAAAAATAATAATACTAATAATAATAAACTCTTTATAAAGTTAAAAATTTAAAATAATTTAATCTCTCTTCGTACATAAAAATATAAATTAATTATTCACGAATAATTAATATCAAACTTATAAAATTTAGACTTATTTCATTTAAATAATAAAGTTTAATTTAAAATTTGAGTTTGTTTATTTAATAAAATAAATGGAGTTCATCAAACATTAAACAAATTAAGCCTGAATAGTTTATAAAAAAATTCGTTTATGTCTTTATTAATTATTATAATTTCTTTAAATGATAAATATTAAATGTGTTTTATATGTAAGCTTTTAAATACACAGTTTAAATAATATTGTAGCCTTCATAAAAAAAATATATTTTAGTCTTTTAAAAAATTTATTTTACTATTTTTTATAAAGTAATAATAATATTGATAATATATTAACTTGTTATATTATAATAAATTTAAAAACATAATTATTAAATAAATTATATTTTTTTTTATAAATTATATTATTAATTAATTATTTATTTAAAATAATAGATGATATTAAACTGATTAAAAAAAATATAATTTATTAACAACAGTTACGCTTAAATATCCTGTTAAATTGACAAATTAATAAATTAATATCATTGCTACATTATAAAATAATACTATTATTTAATGGTAAAGATGAAAATAAAAAATTTTAATTTTTAAAATAAAAATAAAAATTTATACTTTGTGGAAATTAAAAAATTATTTAAGTTTACATATGTTTATTTTTGATTTAATACTTTATTTATAAAGTAGTATGAAGATTTATAAAATAATATGAGATTTTTAAAAAGCTCGCAGTAAGGTAAAGAATATGAATTGATGCGTTGGATACGCGTGAAGACTAATTGAAGAGGACGACGTTTTTCTTAGACTCGCAAGGTACCAGAATAAACAAAAACTTGAAGGCTACTATATTTTAAACAATTTTTTTTTTACTTATATATTTGTTTTAATATTAATCTAAGTTTTTATGTAATTTGGTTAGATATTATCTAATTTTTTGACTTAAGTGGCTAAAAAACAAAAAAGTCAACAATTAATAGAAAGAGGAACTAAGAAAGAAAACAGGAGCAGCCAGACTGGCTTCGGCCCGTGGACTCACTAGAAAATTTGGGCCTAGTTAATTTCGCAAGCCCGACCCAAACTCGGATCACTGTCTTTTCTCATCATTTAGCAATAATAACTAAAAAAAAAACTCCAAAAATAAATGAATAAGCATAATATTATCAAATTTTCTCAACATTTATATTTGAATGAAATGACATAGTGATTTAAAAAATTCAAATAAGTAGCAGTAATTTAAATTTTGCTTTGTCGTTGATTTTGTATTGTCTAGTTTCTACACTCAAAATGTTATATGTTTTGAGTTTAATTTCAATCTAAAAATTTGACATTGTGAACTAATAAAAATTATTCAAGATATAATTTTATAAACAGTTATTATAAAAAACGAATAATTCCTTACACGCAGAGTTAGATAATAATAATAATTAATTTTTACTAAAATTAATACTATGCAATGCTTTTAAATACAACATGAGATTGTTTGTGCTTATTTTTTAAAATAAGTATTTTTTTTTATTTTTTGACATCATTCTCTAAATTATTTAATTTTAAAATAAAATGTTTTAAATTTTTTTAATAAGAAAACCGTATCCGTTTATTAAAAAAAAAATTATTTTTAAATTTGCTTATTTTATTAACATTTTTTAAGTTTAAATAAACTAACCTATAATAATGTTTTGTTTTGAGAGATAATGGATTAAGAAGGGACAAAGAGATATTTGAACTTGGTCTAGCAATGTTTTTAGTCTCTCAAATTTAGAATGATTTTGATTTTGCTCTCCTAAATTTAAAAAAATATTGCTCTAGTCTTTCAAATTTTAAAATTATATTTTTAGCCCTTAAAAATTAAATTTGAAGGACTGAAATAATTTTTAAAAATTTGAGAAATTAAAACTTAATTTATCTCAAATTTTAAAAATTTTTAAAAATATTTAAGCCTTTTTAACTTTTAAGAATTGAATTTGTCTCGTTTCTTAACAAGCAATGTGATAATAATTAAAATAAAAATCGATAACAACTCATTTTTTAAATACACTCTTAATTCTTAGTTGAAATTTATTAAAATGATATTTTTTTAATTATACTTCTTATTTGATGGCAAAAGTTTTCAAAAAATTTTAGTCGATGTTAAAATGTGTTGTTAACACATTTCTAATTAAAACATACCAATCTCGCATGTAATTTATTTTTATTTGTAACCAGTACGGTGACTTATGTGATAATATTCAAAATTATTATTATATTTTAAAATTATCAACTTATTATTTCATTTTATATTTATTATATATTATCTAAAAATTTTAAAACATAAAAATTAAAGTAACAATAATAAATAATTAATTTAATTTAAGTTAAAAAATTATTAATATATCATACATTATTGTTTGTTATTAAATGACATTATATAATGCATTTTATAAAATAATAACTAACATTATTTACTTATAAGTCTTCTCTATTTTTATCATCAAGGAAGTACTTTTGTCAGCTAAAAAAATAAAATAAAAAATAATGGTTCATAATAATCAAAATAAATAAATAAATTTATAAAAATATTTAATTAAAAAACAAATAACGAAAGAAACAAGTAATAAAAAATAAAAAAAAACATTGATTTATCTATATATATATATATATGTTATATATATATATATATATATATATATATATATATATATATTATTATGATGAATATATATAAAAATTCAATAATAAATAAAAATAATTAGATGTGTATGAGCTAAATAAAGAAAAAATGATAAAAGAAAAAAAATATATTAACAAAATTATTTCAATTAATTTAAAATTATATAATAATATTAATTTTGAATAATTTTAATTATCTTAATTAAAACATATATATGTTAATTATAATTAATTAAATATTTCAATTAAAAATATATACTTATTCTAATTATTTTGATTATTATATTTAATTATTTTTTGAATTAAAAAATGTTTAATTTTTTTTTCACTCAATTACATAAATTTTTTCTGTTAAGACTTTTTGTTTAAATTTTACAATAATATGTCCATTTATATTAAAAATACCTTCAATATATTATTAATTTTCTTGTATTTATAAGAAGGCTATAAAGTATTAAAAAACTATATAAAAGTAATCTAAAATAAAAAATATATTTTACAAAAACTATATAAAAAATTGATTACGTGATTAGTAAAACAAATAAATAAATATTCATATTTATTTGTATTTTAAATAAATTATGGATTTTATACGTGAATTAATTTAATTTCTAATCTAATATAATTATAATTAATAAATAAGTTTATTGATTAGATGAATACAATGTAGATGTACGTTTTCATATTAGAGTGTTGAGATATTGTTAACTTAAACTGATATAGTATTATCGGTGCACTGTATAATATTTAAGAATTATTGGGACGTTGCCTTTAATTTTAGGGTTATTTTGCCTTCTAAACTACACTTAGACTCCACTATGATCTAAACTATCATCCACATTTTTTCTGTTTACAATATAAAATTGAAAGGAATGAGTATTTTTTAAAAAATCATATAATCAACAAGTATGTTTTAGTGTAACTAATGTAAATAAATAAATCAAAACTAAAATTTTAGTTGAGAAAATCAAAACTAAAGCCTATAGGCACGAACCAAAAGCTCCAGGGTTCGTTTGGGGAAGAGAAAGAAATTAAAGAAAGAGAAAATAGATATATAAGAAAAAGAGAAATATAAAAGTACTAGTATGTATAGTTTAAAAGAAATTAAAAATAAAAAAATAACGCAAACAATTATAATGTGTAATGTGTGCTACTTTTTGGACAACTTTTCTGCGAATTGTTGAGTGAAAAATTTATCTGTGGGTTACACTTATTTGTTTTAAATATTTCGTTACAATTCGTAAAAAAAAAAAAAAACTTAACTATACTTTTAACTTTTTAAATATTGAAAATTTGTAATTTTAGTGTCTTGATTTTAATATATACAATTTCTTAATTTTTATTAGTTAAAAAACATCGGAGATTTGTTGGCCAGTTGTTAATTAAAAGTGAACAAAAATATAGAAATACTGGAGATTGGTGTGGTGAAAAAGTTTATAATATTCCTACTGTTATTCTTGAGCCTGTTTCTTTTTTTAAGTGTTAGCTTTTTAAAATATTTTTTTCTTTTTATATGTTATTTAAAATATGAAGAAAATTTTATTTATAATTTAATTAGCTATATCATTTTTATTTAACAAAATCATTTTACATATTTATGAAAACTTAAAAAAAAGACGAACAATAACTGATAGAAAATAATCAATAAAAGAAATAATATAGTGAAAAATTAACAAGCAATTTTAATAAAAATTTACTTTTTTAAGTTAATACTTGTAAAAAAAGGAATATGATATTTATGGTTTAAAATTAGAAGTATAAGATAAGATTTAAATAAAATAATGAATGGATTAATGGATGTTAAAAAGTGAATGATGTACTATTTGTTTGATAGTGGTAATAAAGAAAAAGAAAAAAAAGGAAAATAGAAAGAGAAAGAGAAAGAGAGTAAAAGAAGAAGGAAGGAGGCGTAAAGGAAAATGGATGGATGGGGTTGGTTTGCTTTACCGAAGGCGAAGACAGAGAGAGAAAGAAAGTGTGAAAAGTGAACAGTGAGAGAAAGTGGAGACAGTACAGCGCCACAACGCACACTCCACTTTTTTTTTTTTTTTTTTTAATTTATTTATTTATTTATTTATTTAAGAGACGCAGACTCCACTTTTAATATATATAAATGCCTTACTTTTCATAACTTTGTACGATAAATATAAATGATTTTTTTTTTTATTTCATGACAATTATAGCAAAGAGTCCATTTTTTTTAATAATATTCTTCAGGATGTTATTATAATAAATATTATTCTTATTAAAAATATTTATCAGTTTTTAGAATGTTTTTAAATTTATTTTAATTTCAAAATAAAATATTAAATAAATAAATGAGATAAAATAAAATAAAATAAATATTTTAAAAATAAATTTGATAAAATTAAATATTAAAAATAAAAAAAATAAAACTCTAAAATAATTGAAGAAATAAAATGAAGTGGATAGTGTTTTTTATTTTAAAAATACTTTTAAATAAAATTTTGAAAAGTTATCTAAAAGAGTTTCTCGTAATAATAGTCAATTATTTTTAAGATTCTCACCTTTTTTAATAAATATTAATTTTCAAAGTGAAAACACATTTTCATGAAAAATTGAAATAAATTAGCTCTCACTGCTCCCAATTACATTCATATTAGTTTTAAGTTTTAAAATTAATTAGAAGAGTTTCAGTAAACGTCCAGCCAAAAACAAAAATGGATTGCATTGGAAAAACAGATAAGAAAAAATAAATGATAAATGATGTGATAAAAAAAAATATCTATAATTTTTTTTACGTAAAGTAGTGTGTTATACATTTTCTGTACAGAGTAATGTATTATCTTAAATTTAGTATTGAGATTTTAATTAGACTTTTCTTATACATTTTTAATATAATTTTGAATATTAATTAAAATAAATTAAAATTATAAAATTAGGAGCAATGCTAATTAAATAGAAAAGTGAAAAGCATAAAACATGATTCTTAATCCGTGTTAGCTAACAGTAAAATTATCTTTAAGATAGTATATTATTAATACTTATCTTTTAGATACCTGTCTATCAATTTATGATAAAAATAAATTTTTAAAAATAATTATGTATTTAAAAGTATAAAATTATTTAATACTACTGTTTGCTTCAAAAGTAATTTAAAATATTCAATAAAATGTATTTAGTGTTTTCAACATAAATTTTTGGTAAAAAAAATGATATATTTAACATTACTTTTAATTTAAAGTTATGTTTTATCTTGATCACTCACGCTAGCTTAATACCAATTTTTATTGTATAAGTTATAAACATGAGATTTTAATTTTTATCTAAGCAACAACGTAAAAATGATCCAAAACGTATTTTTGAAGATTTGTAAGAAAAATCCTATAGATAATTAACATCATTCAAACATAATTTTAAACAACTAAAACTTAAAAACAACGAATTCTCAAATCGGTTATAATAAAATTGCTATAATTTTTATTTGTATTAAAAATTTAAATTAAAAATCTAAGAAATATGATAATAACTCATTCTTTTAAATACACTCTCGTTGAAATTTATAAAAAAGTTATATATTTTTTTATAGATTTAAATTTTTATTTAATAAATTTATTTTATAACTTTAATAAAAAAATATTATCACTCCTATTATTTTAAATCTTTTAATGCAAAGACATATCTCAATATAAATTGAGAAATGTTGTTGACATTTTTTATAAATGTTTTATTTAATAAATTTATGATAAATTAAAATTGATTAAAATATAAAATTTGAAAAAAATTATTAAATAAGAAATGTAATGAAATTAAAAATGTTTAATAAATTATAATTAATCATATAAAAATGATTAAGAAGAGATTGTTAAAATGAGTATGGTTAAGATTGTTGGTATAAATTTAGAGTTGAAATAAAGATGGAAATGAGATTTGATTATATATGGGTAAATGGTAAGAATGGAGAGTGTTTGAAATTTGAATAAGTGCATGATGTTTGTTTATTTTAGGTTAAGATGAGAGTGAAGGGCACCTAAGCTAGAGATAGAGTGAGAGTGAGAGTTTTAGTTAGAGTTAGAGTTAGAGTTAGAGTAGGATGAATAGAATAAAATAGAACAGAATAGAATAAAACAGAATAGAATAGAAAAGAATATAATAGAATAGGTGGTAAGTAATAAATGTGGAGAAAGGGATATCATATTCATAGCGCACATGTCGAGGTGTCTCGAGCCCTGCAAACCTGGTTTATCATTCACACTCATCTATCTCATCACTCACCACTCACCACTCACCATTAAAATCTATGTCTTCACTTTTCCATTCTCACGCGCTTTCTTTTCCACTGGGCCGGGCTGGGCCTTCTGGCCCGGGCCTTTTCCTCTTCTATTCCTACTCTTACGTCTATGCAAAACCTTTCAACAACTCAACACCTGTCTGTATCTCTTATTCCCCCATTCTATTCTTCAAATGCAATTAAATTACTTTTGTTTTTTTCACTTAGTTTTGCTTCTGCCTTTCTTCATTTACCCATTAAATACTCATTCTCCTTCAAATTCTCACCTCTCTCCCTCCATTCATAATATTTAAATTTTTATATTATTTTTATAATTGGTTAATCATTTTTTATTTTATTTTTTAACCTTTTTTTTCATTTTTTAGTTTAATTTTTACTCTCAATTATCAATATTAAATTATATCTTATCAATGATTTTAATTGTTAAGCGATTTATTATAATGTCAAAAATATTGTCATATGTACTTTTTTCTTTTATAAATTACATTTTAAAATTTTTATTTTTTTTAAATAATTAATAGTAATAAATCAGTTAAAGAAAATTTAAAAATATAATTATTAACGTTAGTATTACGTCATTATTTAAAAAAATTAAAATTAAAAAATTACTTAAAAATTAAAATAATACAAAATCTTTAAAAACAAAAACTTAAATAAAAAAATATCCTATTCGTAACGTAGCAAAATGATGTTTAAGAAAAATACTTATATAACTTCTTAAATAAATAATGGTATCAACTATCAATCCCATGTGCCATAATGTTGAATAGTAATACTTTTTAATCGCGTGTGCCGTGTCGAACTAGGTCACTTCTTGCAATCTATTCTATTATTTTCATATATTTTTAAGGTTTAGTTATTTTTATTTTTATAGTAATAAATTTTTTTATCTTTACTATCTAAAATTATCTAATATTTTTATATTTAAAATTTTTAAAATTGTTATAAAATTAAAATCTACTGTAAAAAATTGTAAAAAAAAAAAAGCAATTTCAATTTTATAAGAATTTTAAAATATTTAAATATAATAATGTTAGATAATTTTAAATAACAGATATCAAAATTCAAAACAGTTAATAAATTGTAATTAGAAGAATCAAAATAAGAAGTTTTGACAATTACAGGAACTAAATATGCAATTAAACTAACTTTTAAATTACAGTATTTTATTATTTTATAAATATCTTATACTTGTATTTGTCATTTTAATTTTTTTAATTTCATCATTGTTTTATAAATTATATTATTATATTTACTTAATTTTTATTCATTTTATATATTTATTATGAAATTACGAGGAAAGAAAAGTAAAGAACTATAAATTAAAAAAATATTCATTAGATAATGGAAAAATAATAGCATTGCGTCCTAAAAATATATAACAGTTTTAATAAAATGATAATATTAATTATATATTTAACTTTTATATTCGATTTTAAAACTATACTTAAAAAAATAAAGGAAATAATTGGAAAATAAAAAAATACTTTATTGATTTATTTTTTGACCTAATTAAATGTGTTTGTACTATAAATACATGTAAAAGTAGTATAGAAAGTAGATAGTTATATATAGAGAGAGAGAGGAGAAAAAAAACAAATAGTGTTTTTGGTCTTGGTAAAGTCTTAGTTCTTATGTCTTTTTGTAAAGTCTTGGTTCTTATATCTTGAAAAACTTTTGGGTCCATTGTAATTGGTTATGAATTGTTACAAAATCACATCAACAAGTAATAACGTATGACATGGATGAATTGTGATTTTTTTAAATTTTCAAAAGGACTATTGTCTCTTTTATTGACAGTGAGAATACAAGTTGTGTTGTAATTTAGTAGATTGGAAATTGATTCGAAACGCAATACCCATACTTCAATTTTAAAATATTTCTCCAATGAAATGTTATTGTAGTCGTAGCTAGGTATGGTAGACATAAGCTGTGGCATCTAAAAAACATTAATGTTTAAGTTAATAGAGAATCTATTACAATAATACTAGTATTTTAGGATGAAGATGAAGATACTTGATTGATTAATAATAATAACTACAAATTAGTCATTTTATTCCAATATCAATGACGAGGAATCCTTAAATACCTGCAAGTATTGAAACAACAGTTAGGGTTAATTATATCACACTCTAATTGATATATGATGTCACAAAGATTAAGATAATATTGAGGTATTGTATTTTAATACTTCTGATGAGTATAGCGACCTCTTAAATATTAGTCTCATAACGAGTGTTAAAATAAGATAAATTATTTGTTGCGTCTAAATTATTTAAAACATTTTAATTCAATTAAAGTTATCTTATAAGCCTTCAGTAAGTCAATATATTTTGATCATGATAGAAATGTCTAACTCATTGCAACATTAATATCATGACAATAATAAATACTCATGTGGGTGTGCAATATGATTAGTTGTGAAGCTGACTAATACCAATCAATTTTTACTAAAGCGATTGATTCAAGGAAAATATTTTATTCCTTAATTGAGTTTTTGGTCCATTTCAAAAAGCTTTCTAGTAATTCTAGATTTGAGATTTCTAAATTAAACGATTCCAACGTGTAATTGTAGTAGAAAATTATTGTAAATTGACTGAATATAGAATGTACCAAAGATAAATAAAAATAATAAAAAATTATAAAACTAGCAAAATTAAATAAATTCTTATTGATATAATAGTGAACCCTTATTAAATGGCGGTTTTTCACTATTTATAAAGATAAGATCAGCTATACACCATTGTCAGCTGTTAACCCACTATCCTAAATTTTAGAAAACCATATATTACATGATTTTAACCATTTTTTTTCCTAAAAAATATTGTCTCTCATTCTTTAGAACAATCTTCGTCAAATTATGGATCCAAATATCCTATTATTTACATTTTTTTCTTGTATGTCCTATGTTAACTAAAAATAATCATTGTGCAACTGGCTATCAATTAGTCATACGTTACCAACTAAATACTTTTTTGTTGACTAAATAATTTTGATGCTAACAACTTTTTTGTTTATTTTTAGCTGTTGAATTTTTGAAAAAATATTATTTCTATTTATTTTTCATTTTCAAAGTTCAAATTATCATTAATCATTCTCTTATTAGTCATATTCTTATTTTTTATCTAATATTTAATTAATTTATGTATGTATTAATTATACAATAGAAATAAAAATAGATAAAATAAAAAAATTTATAATTATTTTATTAGAATAAAAAAATTATTATATATTTTTATTTTTTACATTGAAATTTTAAAAAATAAAAACAAACAAAAATAGTATCTTAATTATTGATACCAATTCCTTATTATACGGAGCATATGTACGTTAAAAAAGTTACTTCTGATTTTGCAAATTTTCTCCGAGGCAGATCCTAAAATAATATCCATAAGAAATTAGTTCGTCGTATATTGATTAATTAACTCGAGAAAATGACTATTACTTAGTTTTTTATGGAATACCATAAACCATATTTCTAACGAATTAAGAAACATCTTGCCACAATCTTCATATTCAAAATTGATAACATATTGTGTTGAATCAATTGTTCTAAAATCTTTTGAGTTATTTGGTGAATGCACAAATATTTTTAACACTCTCCCTCACATCATAATTCGTTGTGTTTAAAACATAGACAATGTATAAGTTTAAATGTTTGGTGCTAAAAATTAATCTTTTTTTTTCTTTATTATTTAAAAGAACGAAACGACAACTCTCTTAATTACCTGGTCATACAAAATTTGATATCACATCATGAATGCATTAGATTTGACCTAACTTTAAAATATAGCTAAAAGAAAAAAATGTTCAAGTCTTTTAAATGATATTTTGGGCGTATTTCTAATTGTGTGCTACATCTTAATATATTTAGCCACAGTTTAAAGCCTAACTCATTAAATCTAATAAAATTATATCAATAAATTTTACATAAATAAATAGTGCACACATTATTAGTGTAACAATCACTTAAAATTGTCATGAATGATAATTTTATTAAATTTTACAACAAATTTTTAAAAATTATATTAATATAATTTGATTTCTACTTTCATACACTTTAGCATTTTGTGTATTTCAATATATATTAGTTTTTATAATTTTTTTAATTTCCTTAACCCATGTCTTAGAAATGCATGTTATTAAAAATTTAAGGGAAAAAATCCACCGGGAAAGGATTTAATATAACAAATTAGATGGGTTTAGTTTTATAACTTAAAGCAAAGGAATGAAATAATAACATGTCCTTTTCCCCAGAAAAGTAAAAGCTATCAAAATCACAGTGCAAACAAGAATACAGAAGAACGTGGATATGCAGCAGAAGAAGAAAGAAAATTGCATGTAGAATAAGATAAGGTTGTTTTGTTGGGGAGGCAGGGAATGTGGTTGGGCTAAAGTTGGGCCCATGAATGAAATGAAGAAAGGGTCAATGCATTGATTCATTAAACACCTACAATACAATGGTCTATAAAGTGTAGTAGTTTGTAGAGTGGTCCCTCACATAAATATCTATTGCAGAGAAAAAGGCTGGGCTTGTTTGCTTGGCTCAGTAGACTCAGTACAGATCCCTACACAACCCTACTGTGTCTTTTATGTAACCTCACTGTCATTGCTAAAATCTTCAGAACCCAAATCCTTCCTCTTCTCCTAGCCACTAGCTATCCCATTCACATCACCATTTTCAATATGTCACACAATTAATACCATATATGTGTGTTTTTATATCTCAGCATATAATCAATTTTATAAAAACTAGTTCTTCTTTCTAGTACGATTTCAACCCCATTTATTAAATAAAATGACACCTTATTATCATTATACTAAATCAATTAATAATAAAATTTATATAAATTATAATGACTCGAGCTTTCTTATGCTCAGGTCGATTCTTTTATAACTTGTTTAGGCACACATTGTAAAATGTTAAGTAAAATTGCATAAATCCAGGTTTTTCATGAATTAAATGACTCAAAATGCATACGCAAAAAAACAGTTAGTGTATCATTTTATAAATTATCCAATATTGTATAAAATAAATGTTACATAAAGGAGTAAATACATTTAGTATGTCAGACAGAAATGCATTCATTTTTTTATTTAATAAGCTGCAGGATTTGGAAAAATACTTTGCAATTTATAATTATTCTTTTATCTATTAATTGGTTACTTTTTGATTCTTATATAAAATGCATTTAAAACTTATTTCTCTAAAATTAAAGGAGACAAAAAAAGTTTTCTCATTTTAGTTGTACAAAATAAAATTGTCCTTTTTATATACAATAATTTATTTATATGGAAAGTACCAATTTTTTTATGGTCATTATGCTCCTTCATGATAATAAAATTGATAGTGCCACTTACCTACTTCAGTTGTTTTGGACCTGCTCGTGATGGCCTGATAAGGGGACTCCAACACTGACCTAAAGTAAATTTTTCAGTAACAATTAATTGCTCAAACTCAATCTTATATGCCTTTATTTCCCCTCATAAAATTTACATAATTTTGTTATTGAACTACTTTTTTTGGGACAGATATACTGAACTGGGCTTTGATTAAATTGGGTTACTTCTGTCTAGCAGGTGACAAATTGGGCCATTCAACCACTTGTTATAGCCCATGCTGCCACATCAGATGTTGTTAAAAATAAAAAACTTTAATCATTTGTCTAGGTCTAGGAGCATTGGGTTTTCTGACTCAAATTTTGTAGTTAACCTTTTTTGGTATTTTTTTTCCGACTCATTTTTTAGTTCATTTTATCCCTCTTCTCAATTTCTTAAAAATATTTAAAAACTTAATATACAAAATACTATAATTTTATGCGTAATAAACATGTACGCATAATACAATTAAAGCACATTTAAGTCCTAAAAAAAGAATTACATATTATTATTAAAATTAAGTTGTGAATTAGGCTAAGAAAATAAAGTTTTATATGGGAGGTATATACAATAAAAAACAACAAAAGTGTAGTGTGTGATTTGAGTCAATTTTTACAATGAGAACGGAAAATTGAATCAAACCATAATAAGAGTTAATTTTTTTTCCAATTTGATTAGTTTTTAGCTTTTTTAGACCAATCTCACAATGAGTTGGTTTAATTTGAACCTCCTATTACTTGTAAAGATTTTGATAGTTAAATTAGTGTAAATTTAAAGTAAAAGTAACATGTATTAGAGATTAATTGTACAACATCAAGGAAGAGAAATGCTATTAGTTATAGGCATGGAGGAGAGTTTATAGGTTGTGATGCTTCCTTGATCTAGTTAGGGATTGTGTTTAGCTTTAAGTTCTACTAGTTTGAATTAAACTTTGTTTAGGTTAAGCCTTTGAGATGCCTAGTCCAGAGCAATATCCAATTTGATACCACTTAACCATAATAAAATATGAAAAATACTAAATATTTAATATAATTACTTTTAATCTTCAATTTTATTTATTTATTCATTTTTCTTAAAATCCAACTTTTGATATGCAACATCTATCTTCTTTGAATTGCTTTAGTTGTTTACTATTTGTTTTAAAATATTAACTTGATGACCTAATCCAACTTAATTGGATCGTATAATATTAAGTTAATGTCTAAAAGATGACTTGGTTATGAATTGAATGTAAATGGTTAATTGGATAACCCTTTTTATACTTTTTAAAAAAAATGTTTTACTCGTTTAATATTACATTTTCGGCTGATAAAAAAATTTGAAAGTGTTGGTGTAAAAATAGTGACTATCTAAATATGAAAATAGCTAAACATCAAAGACTGATTCTTTTTTAGATGACTAAATTGAGGAAAGGACTTTATTTCTCGATTAGGTTTCTAATCTATTTTGAAGAGTTTTTTAACAGTTGTGTAACTAAGATTTTTATACTATGTTGGTCCTAACGGTGTTTAAAAAAAATTAAGACTCTAAACATCTGAAACTAAAGAAAAAGCAATAAACAAAATTGTATAAAGAAAGGTTGTGAAGTGCAATAAGTAAATGACAGATAATATAAAAGTTATTGGTTGATCTGGGACCTCTTTTATATCATAGATGTAAATATTTAAAGGGTTGCAACTACCAACCTTTTCCTAGAAGATAACTATCAACTCTTCATGTTTTAAGGGAGGTGGTTTTAATGCACAACCTTCTTCTTAGTTGCTAAGAAATGTGCCACTAATTACAAATCCCTCCCAAGAGTTATCTATACGTGCAAGGCTTTTCTCTTGGGCTTTCGAATACCTGGCTTGAATTGGGCTTGATTCGATCAATGACTAATGACCAAATTAGTTGTTAGCCCAAAAAATTTGTTGTTCCCATATGACTAATTTTTTAGCACTAACAAAATGAATGTAGTTAAACTTAAATACTTGTTAACACACTTGTAAGTAGTATGGAAATTGCATAACTCTACTTTTAATCAATTATCTTTTTGTTACAAAAAAAGAATCTAAGCAAGGTTATGTTAACACAAACTCCACTCATTTGTTATTATAACTAGTAACTAATTTATGTCTTAAGGGTCTTCTATGGAGGATAAATTAATAGGTTCTGTGGTTTCCTTTTTTTTTTTTTAATAAGCAAAGGAAGATATTGTTGATAAGTAGTGTCCAAATTTTAACATAAGTTGTGTCAAAAAGACCAAAATAAAAAATACAGGGAGAAGACAATATTAAGCATAAGGCACCTTGACAATGCCCAAAAAAGATCAACCCACAACACAATCATATAATAAACCAAACAAGCACACATTGGTAATAAAACGTGCTTACTATGAGGGCTTCCTGGGAAAAAAGAAAATGAAGCTGCGCATTGTGTTTTCTTTATGACACAGTACAAGAATGTTCATTATATGGGGTAAGGCTTGGAACACTCCAATGACCAAACTAGGAGGCACTTTTACATGGAGCAGGAAATGCACTGAGCAGTGGTATACATGCATTATCCGTTGTAGGTTGGGGGTCAAGCTTCTGGTAGCGTGTAACAATGGTTAAATTAAAGGGCATTAAAGCAATTAAAAATCCTTTTGTTGTTCCTAATGTATAATTTCCATTCAGCCTTTTATTTTTTAGGACCCGCTATGCTACGGTAGACGGGTACTGAAGTCTCAAAGAGGGTTTTCTCCTTCGCTGTGTGTTTGCTGGTTTAACTTCTTCCATATCTTCCTACATTAGACAAATTCTCTGTTGATCCGTTTTATATGGTTATGTTTGGATATCTAATATAGATAGTTACATAAAATGGGATATAATAGAATGCAATAAAAGTACCACAGACGGAATGAAATAAAATTTTATTAGCTTATATTCTATCCTATTATACAATGAAAGCATAAAATCCATTTTATTAGTTTATATTTTTATCCTATTCTAAAGAATATTGTCACTCCTATTTCACATTCTTACAATAATTTTAATGACGGGTAAAAAGAGAAAAGTGTAAGATAATAAGCAATAAAAGAAGATAAAGAAAAAAATAGTATGAAAATGTGAAATGAAGTATCTGTATTTAACGATTAATCTATACAATAACAACTAATGTGTTATTCTATTTCATATATTTCTATCAGTCTAATTAGTAATTAAACATAGGTTTTGAAGCATTTATATGATAAGGTGAAGCCTATGCCTGGGCTAGGAGAGAACGTGCTCACCAAAATATTTACATCATGACATGCAATGCACCCTAGGCTTTCCCAAGGCGCATTTAGCTTTCCTCTTGCCACAGACACACTACGCTTTCCAAATGTTCAACTTCTGAGACTTTACTGGGTATGAGGGCGTCCTCAGAAGTTAAGTTTGGCGAAGGGTTCGATTCTTTGCAAAATTCATGTCATACACCAAGTTCATCTTCAAAATTCCTCGTCTCATGACACCTTGTATAACCCTATCTATGTTTTCATCAGAATTCATGTATAGAAAGTATAGTAACTGGCGGTCTAATTGTTTTTAACCAATCTGCGGCAAAATTCCTTCCACTTGCGACAAATATCGTACAAATGAATATAGATAGTTAGTACACACAATCAATAAGATAGATAATTAAGCATGACCCAGAATTGGGGAACAATTATTGCAACTTCATAAATTCAAGCTTCTTCGTTTTGTGCAGAAACTAATTAGAAATACTTAACTGCTCTTGTAAAAGTTGAAACACTTAATTTCCATAATATCATTTCTCAAAATCGTAAATAACCAGTAAAAACTAAAACGAGTGGCTAATTATCCAGAAAGGCTAGAAATCTAATTAATGTATATATCAGTGTACAAATTGATGTTATGTGGAGTAATTCTAATTAAGAATGAACTATCTAGTAAAGATTTCCCCGGACTTTTCTTTTTCTTTCCACTCCAATCCTATGAATCTGCATGGTGAAAACCTAATCTTGTATTCCGAAATGGTTTCAAGCTTAGGGGACCAAACCTGGTCCTTAGACTTAACAAGCTGTTCATAGTGTTTTTGCAATTCAGGAGTACTACATAGGAAACTGGAGGGGCTACCAGGGGGTCCAACAATGTTCTCTTTGTCTCCACCACTTATGAGTCTAGTGATGAACTCTGGCATGACCTTAATAGCAACCCTTCCATCGGAACCCTTCAAGTACTGAAAAGGGCACGCCCCAAACTTGATAGGGGACTTGTTAGGGCAAGATCCAAGGGCAGATATGGAAGCCACAGTGAGGTTGTTGCTTGTAAAAAGATCAATGGGGAGAACAAAGTAGGTTTGGCCTGGCATGAGTTCATCATCTATGGATAGAACGGGAATTGGTTGTCCAATGAAGAAAGAGTCTGCATGACACACCATCATTTCAGGGAACTCAAACATGATCTCACCAGCTATGTGTTTTCCCTTAATGGATCTTGATATGCCTTCCCAGAAGACGATCTTCACAGATTTTGATGATGATGAATTGGAGTTGAGTTGAAAGCATGGAGTCTTCATAGCGTTTCCCATTTGAAGAGAGAATAGATAGCTGCTTAGAGAAGGATGCGATGAAGAGATTAGGAAGATTATATATAGATCGAGATGTGACAATGTTGACTTTGGATAAAATAATTAATTGGTCCTTGATTGTGTATTTGTTTGTTTATTTACTTCATTTTTTGGCATAATTAAAAAAGTTTGATGGGGTCGGTGGTCTGGTCAGCCATGCCGGCTTTGAAAATTTCACTTTCTATCGTGATGTGGGCTCTTTTAGGACACACTCTTGTATCAGCCTCTTGCAACAACAACTCATACACGAACTTCACAAGCTTAACCCTTGACCTTGTGTGCCTTGAACTGTTATGTTCAAACCTAAAAGTTGCACACCTTTTTCTCCTCCCATTAATATAATATACAGGATTATAGGAGGAGTATTTAGGCTTTTACTCTTTTTAGGGATAAAAATTAATTCATGTATGTAGATATTTTTTGTCTAATAATAGTTTAAGACCTAAAACACGTTAAAAATCTTACTTTTATGATTAACTGCGTATGAATATTCGGCACTTTATATGGTCCACCGTGGGGGCCAAAGTACTTATATAATTAATGACTAATAAATTTCACATCTTCAATGTTAAAAAGCGTGGAAATTTTTTTCTTTCGAGTGGTAGAACTTAGAAGACGTGTACGGCGTTTTTGCTACAAAAATTCCTGTGGACGCTAGCAAATTTAAATCCCAATTTTTTTTTTCATCAACTATATATAATTTTGTTCTTGAATTAAAATGATAATACAAATTGCTGAATTCTCTGTTTAAGTCTTAAATTTTTACCTATAAACACAAAAGATTCTAGATCTGCTCTTCCACTATATAAACAGAAAAAAAATTACAGTACAGAGAGTATAAAATACAATCTCATCTAATAAAATATATATAAACCTACTCAAAAGTCAAATTTACCATTATTTCAGATTAAAAATTAAACTAATTATAGATTAAAATTCCTGATTTGGAAAGAAAAACTCCACTCTCTCTATTTTCTTAATCTACTCTAATTTCATTACGAAAAACTACTCTCTCTCTTTTTAATCATTATTTATATACTTGATTTTCTTAATTGTTTATCTATTTTATATATTTAATCATTATTCATTATAAATCCAAATATAATTTATATATTTAAAAATATTTATCTTATACAACGAACCAACTAATTAAAATACTACTTCATCTTCACTACTTGAAACCTAAATTCTCTACTTTATACAAAGACTAAGTTAGATCGACTCAGCTCACTTTTTGTATAAAATTAATAACCGTATTACTCTGTCATTTGCGCCAACGTCATCGAAAATATGAACGAACCAATCATCCGCGGAGGCATCTACGTTTGAATTCGTTGACTCTATCTAATCCGTGATTTGAGTTTTAAAAATGTGTTGATTTTTAATCCATTAACCCAACTAATTCATTCAATACTCACAATTTAAGGAATGACTAATATTTCAAAATCAGTAGGTGTTCGTTTGGTTCTTTCCAACTAAATTTGATTCACAAGACGAAGTCTGTGTTAGTCACTCAAAGCCACAAGTTCCCTTCGTCATAGGCTATTGTTAATCGAACCTACGGTGTCGGTTTATGACCAAGTTTGAGACTTTCACGTGTTAATTTGCTGCTTTTTTTTTTTTTTATGTATATGTATAGTCAAATTGCAGGTATAGAATCCGTGTACCATTTTTATGTCTTCGATAGATATTGTAGAAGCCTATTAAAGTTAGTTTAAAAATTTGTGAAGGAAATGAACAATGCCATTGTTTATGGATAATCTTACAAATTGAAAAGAAGTTTATCTTAAAGACTTAAAACGTTTCAAATAAATTGCAAAATTAGAAACGTTTCTACTTTTCTTTCATTGAGTGTGTGAAGGAGATTTTTGTTTGAAAGATCAGTAAATTTGTTTTTAACTTTCGTACTTGGGTGAGTATCATTTGGTTTTGATACATATAATTTGAAAGAAACAGAACTGATTTACTGTCATCCATTAATTCAGTCAACATTAATAAGTAATAACATAAGTTCCATTTACTGATTTTCTCTCAATTTCTTTTTGATAAATTGTTTTAGCCTTTATTAACAATTAACGCCTACCCTTTTCCTAAGTCAACTTTCGGATAAGAAGTGAATTAAAAAGAATTATAGCCATTAATTAATGTCTTATTTCTGAAAGAAAAGGAGAAAATATAATATGAATGCGATCACAAATTGTAAATAATTGTGTAATTTGAATTAATAAATAACTAAATGGGAACAATAACGAGAACTGTTCAAAATTCGCATGTGATACAAACCTGTGTAACTTATCCTGAAGGTGCTAAAGAGCTGACTTATACATTGTCAATAGAATACCTGAAAAGCAATCGTTTATTTACGTACAGAAGATAGTTTTAAAGAAGAAAAGTTCTTATACGTACATATTTCATGTTCTTTCTTTATTGACTAAGTTGTACCATGGCGGAGGAAGAGAAAGAAGATATAAAATTCCACATTTAAGAAGAGATAAGATAAAATGAATGCTACTAGTGTCTAATTGATAAAGAAACTAAATGAATTATTTCATTATTAATTGCTCAAGAGAAAAATACAATCATAGAAAATAAACAAGTCAAGAGAAGCCAAGTTGATTTTTGTCTTTTTAGTAGATACTCTTTCTTCTTTCCCTCTCCTATCGGACCCTTCCCTGACTAAATTGAGGGAAAATGATAAAAAAAAAATAGCATCATTTGATGTGTACATTTTCTGCGACTATAATTGTAAAAGAAGAACTGTAGTAGTAATTATGGAAAATGTTTCTAAAAATATAAAAGGCCAATATACAAATTTCTACGTTTATACGTACTCCTGTAAGACTTCCAATTGTTGTAGAATACTTCGAAAGCTCCAATAATATTTAGTCTCATCTTGCATATTAGGGCATGTGGCTACAAAGTACTAACAATGCGGCAGTTGGAAACTTTATTATTTTATTAAGACAGATGACGAGTGAGGACTAGTAGTGGTGGTCTTTTGCAATATAAAGAAATAAGAAGTATTTTTTTTTTTCATTTTTTAAATCATGATTTCGACACATGATAAATTTATATTTTGGGCATTAATCATCGTTCTTCAATAATTGAATATTCCATGAAAGTCCAAAACCGTTTTTTAGGACAATTAGTATCTTTGACTCCCTATCAAGTTAATCTATAGTTTTTCTTTTCTTCTTCTTTTTGTTTTGGGTAGTTGTAATATGATGAGAGAGAAAAATATAAAGTACTCCAACCTGGGAATTTTCAATTTTAGTATTATAATACTACTTGATACATGTGGTTACTTGCTAATAACATTTTGTAATATTTATTCTTGTCATTATCAATTACATGAAAAATCAAATACTCATTAACTGTTATATATAATATTTAAAAGGTGCGATATAAAATATTTTTGCACCGATATAATATTTACAAATTAAATTTTTCTAAGTTAATTAAGATATCATATACTAGCCTTAATAAAATGCCGATACCTAGATATACTTATGTTTGACCAAAAGCTTTAATTTAATCTTTAGAAATTCTACTCCTATAAATTGAACTTGCACTATTTTTTGTTTATTGAAAACATTTTTCCGTTAGAGACTAATTTTTATGAAGAGAAATCTGAAATCATTAAAGTAATTAATTAATTTATTTCAATAAAATCTTTTTTATACAAACAACCTATATCAATACACTTTTAAATATTAGCTTTCATAGTGAAATTCTCGAGTATGATCAATAATAATTTCTATAAAAAATAATCTTATAAATTTATTTTGAGGTGTTTTAGATATTGACTTTTCTTTCCTTTTTGTGAAAAAAATTATTTGAGACGTGACTGTGCGGCTCTCTCTTTCCCTTATATTTTAATATTATCATACAAATGTCAATCTCATTAATTTTACAAGAGGAGGCTTAATTCTATTAATCAAAATTGAAAATTGCAGAATAGTGAATGGGGTATATTAAATAAAAATAGAAGTATATATATATATATATATATATATATATATATATATAAAAGCAGATCTATACAATTTTGTAATTTCTAACAAACTTCAATAAATATTAGAGTTTGTTAGCCTGTGTATTCAATAATAATAAATAATTATATCTTAAACTTACCAACAATTGTATTTAAATTTGGATATAAAAAACAAATATGTGCTAGATGTTCTGAAGCCTAATGTTTGGAAGTTTCATGGGGTCTTAACTCACGTAAGCTAGCTAGTTATTTTTTTCTTTTAATAAATACTGAGCATGGATTACAGTGCAAATAATACAGATATATGAATATATATTCGGCTTAAGTATCACGTGATTCATACATATGCAGAATTATATAGTTAATTTCTTTGTAGCTATCTTCATATAAAAGTAGCCAATTCAAATTTGTATATATAATGAAGTGTACACAGTTGTCCCTTGGCCGTACGTTCTTGAATGTAAGAGATGCATAAATATAAATGAAATTGTAATTTTACACAAGTCTTATGTTCCTTTAGTGTATGACTATACTAATTTGCAGCCTTCTGTGTTTTCGTGCACGTATAAGGTAAGCAAAAAATTTTAGTTAATAGAAGTGGAAATGAATTAAGCTAAGTTAGGTTTTTCAAGACTCGAGTTGAGTTTGATTTGCATTCTAAATCGCAGACTTTAACTTGACGTATTTATCTAATGTAAGTGTTACTTTAATGTTTAATCGGGCTGTTTTGAAAGTTTGATGTAGTAACAAAATTATTTACAAATCTCTTTTACAATAAACCTATTAAATGAAGTTATAAACATACTTATGAATAGACTAATAGACCTATACTTACATGTCTACTATATGAATTTAAGCTTTTTATATATATAATTTTAAAATATTTTATGTAATAATAAAAATATTAGTATTGTTATTATTGTTTGTTTTTATTAATTAAAATAAATTTTGGTCTGTGTTAAATTAATTTTAAAATATTTTTTTAATAACTTTAAGCTTAACTTTTTAATTAATTAGGTTTTTCAAAATTTCTTAACCTAAACAAAAATATGTTAAACTTAACTTGAATTTAAAGTAGGTTAGGTTGTGCATTTGATAATCAAAACAATAATCATTAACAATCATATTACAATTAAAATAATAGTGTATCACAAATAAATTATTTTAATTTAAATATGATAAAAAAAATAGTCATATTATCAAAAATTTCAATGCATCTCTAAATTAAAATATAAATTCAATTGTCCAAATTAAACACTATCCTAAAAAAATTTTATGTCTTAGATACATAATACAATAACAAATTAACAATTAATTGAACTACATAATAAATAGTTTGAAATATAATTTTAGTTTCATTCTTTAAGTTTTAAAATTCTTGATTTTATTATTTATATTTTTTAAAAAAAATACATTTTAGGTATTTTTTTAGATTTAAGACTAAAATAAATCTCTTTAAAAATATAAAAGATAAAATAAAAAATTTTAAAACATAAAAGACTGACATGAAAGACTAAAATGAAAAAATATAAAGGATCAAAAATGATATTTTAGTCTTTTTATGATTTTGACATTTTAAAATGTAATTAAATATCAATAGTATAAAAATTATTATCATATTTCATAATATTATAATGTCAATTACTTTTTATATTTGAATTAATTTATTTTGTATTAGATAGTTTTTTTAATAATTTTCTTAGTTTTACAAAATAAATAATTTTGAACAAAATTTTAGACTCATAAAGCAAAGTCTTGGATTAGAGTATTGTGAATGAAAAAAAAATGACTGGTAGAGAATATCTCACTAAAGATAGACAACTTGATTTTTTTTATAAAAATTAGTTATCAAAAAAATTATTAGATATTTTGCATCAATGCGCAGTGATAAAAAAAATATTATTTTAAAAATAATTAATGAAAAAATAATATATTTTCTATAATTGATATTTTTAATTACATTTTAAAATAAAATCATTAAAAAAATTAAAATATTTTTTATCTTTTATATTTTTGCATTTTTTTATTTTAATCTTTTAAGTTTTACAATTTTTTATTTTGGTTCTTTAAATTTTAAAGTTTTTAATTTCATTTTTTATGTTTCTAAATAAACCTAAAATTTAGTCATATTCTTAACAAAAATCACTAAAATTAGACTCTTTAAAAAAATTTAAAATTTAAATATAAAAAATATCAAAATATAATAAACTAAAATTATATTTTAACCTAATAAACATGTATTTCAAGTTAGATAAGATTAATTTAATTTAAAACTCGTTGATCCAACATCCAATTCATTTTGTAATTACGTCAACAAAAATTAACTTAAACCAATTCCAGATAACCTATTAAAATGTAATTGAATTAATAGGATTGACAAGTCTATCACAACTAACTTAACACCCCTAATTTGTGACAAAACTAATTTGGTAGATCAACAATTACAAAACTTACACATTACTGGATCTGACTAGCTTAACACACTTTAATAAATGAATAATAAATTCTAAGTATTTTGAAAAGAGTACAGATGTCAAGTGACTTTCTTCTGTATAGATACTTTGATTTCTTAAAAAAAAAAAAAAAAAAAGTATGGAGGATAGTTGCACCATTCTTGAAATTGGTTTGTCTAGACTGTTTAACGCTTCTTTTTGCTTTCTGATTTTCTCAACTAGTTGCGACGAAAATTTGACTTGAAAGAAAATGGTATTAGTGCAATTTACTAAAATTATTTTGCTCCAAAATATAATAGTCGGGTTTATTCATCGACTCACCAAGATTAAGAAAATCGTAGATATAAGAAAATTCAACTTGGTACATCTAGCATTTGCAATAAGCAATGAAAATGATTAACCATTTAAAAATTGAAGAAATAGAATAACAGATTGAAAAATTTGAAGAAAAAAACACCATTTTCAAGAAAGTCTTTAATCAACCAAAATTTGAAGACGATGATCGACATAGATTTTCGCCTCGAAAAACCTATTGACAATTTGGCTTTGAGCAATTTTCTCAACTTGGGTTGTTAATTTCTTATGCCCTCTTCCAAATAGCTAACTTCTCCTTCGGTCGATCGAATCAAATCAATCAATCAGTGACATGAGGCATAACTTGAAACAAAATCATCTAAATACGATGATATATATGCATCATATTTTTCATCAAAAGACAAGAAATTACCAAATAAAAGCAAACAAAAAATAGTTTAGCTGATATGATTGGCGACTTTCTCAATCACTGTAGCTACCGCTAAGTAAATTGATGCGCTTGAAAATTAACACTTAGTGTAGACCCAAGAGCTTTAAACGAGACTTTATATATTTATTAATGTTGTGTCTTTTTTATTTTTCATTTTGAATAACTGAAATTTTAAATGGTGCACCTATGTACTATATCAGAGATTTTATTATCTAAATCAACTATAGTCTTTGTCATTCCTAGTTTAATATACTTTGTTTTTGGTTTTGCAGTCAAGATCAAGTTGGAGTTTGGGATTTAAAATTTACCCTTTGATAGCCGGCAGAGATAATTAATCAGCATTAGTCAAATAGTAGAAAAAAAACAACTAAAAAAATGAATTATCCAATCATAAATTATTAAATATGATAAATTTATTGATTTTTATAATAATTATTTTTTAAAATCATCTAACAAAAAACTTTTGGTTTGTTAACAGTCACATCTACAGTACATAAACATTAAACTAATTAAACATGTTAGTAAATTATATACGTGGACGTTATAATTTACTTTTTGATAGAATAAAACCCTATCACTGTCACGTCAAGATCAAATTTGATAATTTGGTAATATGACTACGTATTTAAGATATTGTTCTTGCATTCTCAACTATCAACGAGGTATTTCTAGTGCTATCTGTTTTTTGTTGTCAAATGTAGCAGTTGCTACTTTTCAACTTTCTTAGTTAACAACTCTTTACTAAACTCCATCGTTAAAACACATAATATGTACAAAATTCAAAACAAGTCCTTATCCAAGCCACAATAATTGTTGGCACGAATATTTATCTATTTTTAATTACTAAGAACGGTAAAACTAGCCGTCACATACTGTTTAGAACAAAGTTTTTATTAGATTGGTTTTTAACTTATTATATGATACACTTGAAAATAGATAATTGTTCAGTCAAAGAAAGGGAAATTAATAAATAAATTAAGATAATATATTTATAAGCATACTTAGTATGACTACATACCTATCCGTTTCTACAGTAAAATAGCATATATCTATGTATATTGGTTCTCCTCCATCATCATCAGCAACGACAATGAAACTATATTGGCATTGTCCCCTTTGTTCATTGAAAAGTTGAAAGCCTCTTAATTTTCAACCTATGAACATCATTACCATCGTTGTCAATTTCATCATTAGTCTCAATCTCTTAGCCGTTATAAAAATCGTGTAGCCGCAGTTTCTCTCTCTTTTAACATATATATGGGGTGAAAAATATGTGCCTTGTGGGTTTAATACTATAATTAAACTTTTCACTTGCTTGGGCGAATTTGAATTTGTCTGATTGAGCAATTTTCAGGAGCATTCTTAATTAGAAACAATTTAGCATGTCATCTTTAGACAAATCAATGATGATGTCGTTAGATTAATAAAGTAAAATCCCTGTGGCCAAATTGTAGATCGTTCTTGATTCTTTCTTGATGGGGATAATGGGGGGATTGTCTTAATTATCACACAAACCATTTTGCCATACAGTTCATTGGGGTGGCTAGCTTGTGTTTAAGGATTTGATTTCATATACTTTTGGGTTTGGTTATTAGCATTATGCTTTGAGTCATCCTAATATTTGTTTTATTCAATCCTAATATTTTTATGTCATACGAACTTATAACTATTTTGTTAAATTAATATTTTTTTTAATATGTGAATATAATTGGTTTTAGAATATATATTGTTCAACATCCTTTAGTTATAATATAATTATACTTGTAATATTATAAGCTTCAGCCTCTTATATATGTGAACCCTTACAACTTATCAAAATTAAATCCTTTCTGGCTGTAGTTGTTACGACATATATACTAGATTTTAAGAATTACATTGAATTTATAAACTATAAACAATATACTCTTTATTTTAAATTTTGAACGAGATAAACACTTCCAGGTACTAACATTTTTCAGACACGTATACCCTTTGCGTATATAAATATTTTTTAAGCAATACAAATATGAATTAAGTATAAAATATTTAAAGAAATATAGCAATGCTTATATCATCCAACAGTAAGCAAAATAAGCTGAAAGGATGATATATAGCTCCCTATATATTTTGGTCATAATCCATTTGATAGTTGATGGTTTTGGTTTTTTGTTTTTTCGGCCGATACATTATTGTGGTTGCTTCTAATTTGAAGGCTTTTGAAGAGTTGAATTATCATGATATCATCCCACTCAACAAAAACAAGAGGTCCATATACATTCCGGATCATGATTCGTGCACGAACCTCACCATTCAAACGGGCATAATGATGAAAAGCCGATATTGATCTCTTTATTAATTTGATTAATAATATACAAAATTGGGTGTCTGCGCTAATTTGTTATGTGAAATGGAATATGAGTTGTTTAATCTTCAAGGTAAAGGTCCATTGATCCATTCTTTAAATGGAAGATTTAGTCATTGCAATGCATCATTCCTGCGCTTGAAATTATGATCTGGCCACTTATATGGAAGGCAGACAAAAGAATTAAAATACAAAGGAGAAACAACGCAACGGACATTCACCTTTATCATAATTCTTAATTATTATTATGGAAAAGGATTGAGTTATGAGATGAGTAGGTCTAATATGATCCAATCTGATAGATTAAGCATGAAAATTTTATTGGTTGAATTTAGCCCAAATTTATCACAAATTATTTTTTTTTAGTTTGGCTTCTCTTGACTTTATTAAGTGGTGTATCGAATAGGTCAATTAATTCCTTCTTGTTTAAATTTATATGAATTTTAAAAAAATCTAGTCAAATAGATTTTATAATTTTTAAATCAACATTTTGCAACTTCAAACCAATTCTTTTTGGGCCTCTAACTCAATAACGTAACCTGATTCATTAGCTAATTGAGTTCATCATGTTGAAGGTCTTGATCTTAAGTTTAAATATTAAAGAGTTTCATTTTAATTACATGAATAGAAATAATAGTTACAATTAAAATTTTGATGATTAACATTAATTTTATAGATGAGTTTTTTTTTATGATTATTTATAGATGAGTAGTTGCATCTTACAAAAATAATATACAATTACAATTAAATCGTTACCATATCATTATTATTATGGTATCCATAAAAATAATTATAAAATAAAAAATCATTACATATTCTTTTTTGTGAAAACCATACTACAAACATAAAATAAACATATGTATTAGAATAAAAGAGATAATGATAACTAATGCAATGATGAAGATGATGATATTAGTTGTTGGTGTAATGTCACATGGTATGCAAGATTGTATTTTTTTATCATCACAAAATGTGATGATGGTCTCAATCTAACACATGACAACATATTTTTATCTTATAATTTCACTCATCAAGTATGGTTTGACATATAGAAAATGATGAAGAAAAAACAAAATATGATCTCAAAAGTTTAAGTATTAAAATTGATTTGTTGTTTTAATTAAAAAAAATTATTGAATTTCAAAGCTTTCTAAGTTCTTAGAAGTAAAGATAATTGGCATAAACAACACAAAGTAAATGCATGACAAATATAAAAAAGTGAAGAACCCTCTAATTTCTATTCACTAAATTATGAAAAAAATTCTATAAGTGTCATTGAGATACTTAAAGTGCAAATTGTGTAAATTGGATACTTCATAAAATATAAAAGAGGTGAGTTAATATTTAGCATAATATGGTAAATGAGAATACAAATTCATAAACTATTCTTTTATTTCTTTAAGCTTAAAAACTAAAATGACAATTAATGTCAAATTCAAGAACTTAACAAAGAAAATTTACTCAATAAACTCTTTGTATGCGACCATTCACTCTTTTATATGCTTTTATTTTATACATTATTTTTAATTAAAAAATATTTTTTTTAAAAAACTACATGTATCATCCATTAGAAACAATCTTATCTAAACAAATTATTATAAATAGTAAAACTCTTAAAATTAATAAAAGGAGATTAATAATTTTAATTTATTTAAAAATAATAACTACACGTTTTTTTAAAAATACTCTTTAACATATTTTTTTGTATTAGTTAAATAAGTTTTAACATACTTTTAGTGTTAGTCAAATAAGTTTTATGTGAGTTCCACTCATTAAAATATGAACCTAACCTATTAAAGGAGACAAAAATATGAACACCTCTACTGAGAAACTTTTTTTAAGATATGAATTTAATAAATTTATGAATTAAATTATGTTATATTATCTAGATAATTACACATCAAATTCAAGAGAAATTGAATGCTTATAAATATATAACATGTATTTCATTTTCATGCATGGTGAATATAAAAATAAATAAAATTATACTGATTTTCATACACTGTCGTTATATAACATGTTTATAATTTGTATAAATATAACTTTTAAAATAATTATTATAGGATTAATAAATTTATCATTTGTAATAATTTATGATTAAATAACAATATAAAAATATTTACATTGTTAATATATTATAATTAAACTCATATATTATTATAACCTACGCTTATTTTATATATTTTAAAAAATATAATATCTATTAAACTAAAGCTAGTTAATGAAGAATCAAACAATGCTACACACACATTACTCTTTGCGTGATGAATGGGTGAACAATCTGTACATCATTGTATAGAGAGACGCAGACATAGTAAGGGTAGTAGGCACTCATAAGAAGCAGAGACACTCGAATTTAAACTCTTCTAAAATGATTAAAATAAATATAGGTGATAAAATGCAGTTATAATCGTTGATTAAAACATTAACAGCTGAAATTTTAACAACTTTCCAAGTTCAACCATTGATTACAGTTGAACTTCATCCTCTACAGTGCACAGTTAGTTCTGTTTCAGAGGAATTAAATCCAACTATCCACTATATTATGCCAGTGTCAAGAGTCTCAAAGACAACATACCACATACTGCTGACAGATGTACAGCATGCAAATGTGTTGAGAAAAGTGCTAGTTGATCTGCTGCTGCTTATGTGATGATGTTGCTGAAGTTCCTCATACCAAGTGTGGACTTCAAACAGTATCCAAATCTCTGGTTACGTCAAATTTGAAGTGTGTATTGCAAATAATATGATGATGGGCATCCAATGCATGAGACTCCCACATAGCAGTGTCTGGAGAGGGTAGATGTAAGCGGACTTACTTTGCAAGCAGGACAAATGTGATAAGAACCTTGAGAGAACCGTTGTAGTTGGATAGTCCAAGGCTTTATAAACCTCACACTATAATCTCATACATTTTCAATGTAGGACTCAAGTCTTACATCTTGCAATTGGATATTAACATACTACCACGTTTGCAGCCCCTGGCACCCATGCAGTTGGTTGTGCACTAGCTCCTTTGGTTTTGACTAGTTCCGAACAACAGCTGGTTTGTAGCTAGGAGACCTAGTGAAAGGCTCTATAAATTCCACATTAAAATCACATACTTCCAATATGGGACTCAACTCCTCAACTCCTATACCTTGCACAATGCAGATGCATCTAATGCGCTGAAAGATTTACATCCCTCTCAATCAGTGGATACACCAACATTTTAACAATACGGAAAGAGTTCAAAATTGGTAAAGCAAATTCATATGGATCATCTTCAAAAATCACGAAAAACTCAACAATTTGTTGCTTGCTTTTCTAACTGTAAAAAATCACACCCCAGAGATGGATATTATTATAGCAGACTAACCAGCCACGGCCAATTCCATATCTAACTGTTAAATAAACTTTATTTGGTATGCGATTTTTGCATTAAAATTAACTTGAACCAGACCTTAGGTGGTGACAATTCTCATGCTACTTGAGAGCATGAAAAGAGAATGCTTCAATTCCCATGCTATGCTTCTCAATTGCAATGACTTCCAGGCCTCCCCTTCAATAAAACAGAAACTATAAATCCAATGCAAAAGTGATGCATATTGCGTTCAATAATAAAGGTTAGGTTAATTGACTACAGACTAAAAATAACCACTGGAGCAGTTTAGCTCTTAAAAGATTGAGCAATCCCTGCCCACTGTAGTGTTTGCCCCATTACATTGCCTCCCTGTTAAGTAATCCCAATTCCAGGTAAAATATACTTACAAAAACATTAGTTTGAAGTTCATGAAAAACAGTGGAGTCCCCCTCCTGGCTCCTGCAAACCATGCTTAGTAGTTAGAAACATGAACGAGTTGCATTTCCAGGCATCTAAAACAGACAGGATTCTTCTGTTCAAATTGAAAGCCACAAGACAAAAGCTCATTGATAAATAAAATACAAAAGCAAAATATAAATCATATCTGATAACCTATGAACTATATTCTGTATTACATTTATAAACATGGAACAAGTAGCACCAAGGCACTCATAAATGCACAGTTATAAAAAACTAGTGTCTTCTTTGTTACCACTTACCAACCATGGCGCAAAGGCCCAACATCTATGTTAGGGCACAAAAGACATCCACTAGGTTTGTGCTTCCTGTGATAGGCAGAGCCAGGACCAAGGAGAGGCATAGGCATACTCCACAACTAAACCTACTAACACATGAAAAATATACTTCTGAATAAGTAAGATTATCACATCAAAACAAAACCAATGCTTACAACAGAATGAGGCAAATTTAGATGACACTTGATATAGAATGCCCAACCTTTAAATCGGTTATTTATAACAAGATGCAGCAGCAAAAGTCTTAGAATTTGTCATCTGGCACAAACCCCCTTTGCAACATTTCATCATGGAAACGGAATGCCTCTTTCAGGTTGTCTAGAGACACATGCCCATTTATCAATGACGTGTATGTTGATCTATCAGGACTGATACCATTGTCAACCATTTTGCGTAATACCATCTCAGCCTCCCGCATTCTGCCTTGCCTACAATATCCACTAAGAATTGCATTATATGTGATAACATCAGGCAGTAGCCCTTGTTCTTCCATGTTATTAACCAAGACAAAAGCTCTGTCAAAGTTCTCTTCCTTTACAAAACCATTTATAAGAGTATTATACGTAATGCAATCAGGAGAAACTCCTTCCAAAATCATCTTGTTCAAGAAGTCATTCGCCTTTGACACATTTCCAGCCCGCAAATAGCCCTTAATAACAGTGTTGCAAGTAACCAAAGTGGGCTTAATACCTTTTTCTATCATTTCATCCCACACCCTGAATGCCTCACCCATAAGTCCTAAACTGCAAAATCCATTTATCAAAATGCTAAACGATACATAGTTGGGCAATATCCCCCTGCTCACCATATCACACCACAATTCCTTAGCTTTCTCCATTTCACCAATCTTGCAAAAGCCGTCCATCAACGTATTATACGTCACAACATCCGGCTTAAGGCTCTTTTGAGTCATTGTCTCGAACAAAACAAGCGCCCTACTCATGTCTCCATCCTTACAATAGCCATGAATAAGAGTGGTCAGAGTATAGTAATCCGGAAAAACTCCCCTCTCCACCATCTCCTTAAACAGCTCATCAGCATCACCGAGCATCTTCCCCTTACACAACCCATTCAACAGAGTATTATAAGTAACCACATCCATAACACAACCCTTCGCAACCATCTCGTTCCTCACATTCAACGCCTCAGCCACATTGCCATTCCTGCAATACCCATCAATAAGAATAGTATAAATCACAGTATCAGCAACCAAGCCAGCATCCTTCATCTTCCTAAAATACTCCAAGGACTTATCAAAGCACCCATTCCTGGAAAACACCCCAATCACAGAACCAAAACTAATCAAATCAGGAACAACCCCATAACGCAACATTTCATCAAAAACCTTCTCGGCCTCACGAACATGATCCTTCCTACAACTCTCCACCAACAAGGGGTTAAACGTGGCAGCATCAGGACTCAACCCAATCCCCAACATCTCATCCAAAACACTCCTAGCTCTCTCGTAATCCCCCTTCTTACACAACCCATTAATAATAGCATTATAAGTATAAAGCCCGGGCTTCAACCCCAGGCCCCACATCGAGTTCAACAACTGAAAAGCGTCAACCACATTCCCCTGACGACAATGCGCGTTAATGAGAGTATTATAAGTGACAATATCAGGGAAAACCCCAATACTCTCCATTTGGGACAAGAAAACCTTAACATTGTCCAACCTGCCTTCTTTACACAGAGCATTGACCATGATGTTGAGAGTATAGACATTAACCGTTGTGCCACTTGCGACAACATCACCGTAAACTGCCCAGGCCAAATCGACCCAGCCCACTTTGACTAAAGCGCCGAGAAGCGCGTTGGAGGGGTTGATGGAAACGGAGAAGCCTCGTTGCCTCAACAAGCGGAAGGCTTCGGAACCTTCTCGAAGCTTCCGGGCCTGAACGTAGGTTCTGATGAGTAAATCGAAAACGGGTGCGTTGGTGTGAGTGGAAGAAGGAGTGAGAAGGGAATCGATAAGTTGGGGGCGGGACACGCCACTCCTGCGGATCATTCGGAGGAGGAGAGCTTGGGCTTCTGGAAGATTCTGGCTTCGAACGAGGTCGTGAACTGTGGGACCCACCTGAGTCGAGTTGCCATGACATTGATGTAGGAGGAGGAAGGTTGAAGGTCTCAGAGCATAGGCGCGTAGGTTCTGTGTTAGTAAACTCTTTGCCATTGATGCTAACACTTTCTGTTAGATCTATCCAATGAATTGTACAGATTAAAATAGATAAAAACACAAAATTATACTTGTCAAGAACAAAAATTAATAATACTCAAATGAAAAAAAATCATATTATATCAACTTAACAACTGTTTAACTAAATTTATCAAAATTAAACTTTTAACCAGTGTAAAAGCACTCGTAAGAAGCGGAAAAATTCAACTTACAACTATTGACCTGCAAAGTAGCAAAATAATTATAAAAAACAAAACCTTAAATATATAATTTCGAAAGAGTCATGCCATGATATGCAGGCATTAAAATGAATGTTGTTACGATGTTTTAATCCGTTCGTTTAATTTTAAAAGTTTCATTTTATTCTCATAAATTATTTGTATTAGATTAAATTAGTTCTTTTTATCAACGTGTCAATTTTACTTGATTTAATAAATATTTTTTATATTTTATCGCGTGTCACTAGGTTTATCAAAACTAGAGTGATAAACTAGAAAAAAAAAAACAACTTGTTCTAACAAAATCATTTTAGGAGGTTAAAGTGAATTTTTCTAAGTTTAGAGGACCAATTTAGAACTAATATATAAAAAAAATATTAAAAGTGTATTTTAATTTTAAAATATAAATTATTTTATTATATTTTATTAGATTAAATATGAATTTGATATCTAAAAATTTGATTTGGTTTGATTTGATTTTAGTTTTTGAAAAATAAAATCCA
>JAMLFT010000634.1:0-38850 GCA_026544285.1 Pachyrhizus erosus | reverse complement strand
AATATAATTAAAAATACTAAAACAAAATAACATATTTATAAATATAGAAAAATTAAGTCTTAAAATAAAATATATAAGTCTAATTAAAAATTAATAAAAAATAATTAATAATTATATATTTTTTAAATCTTTAATTTTTTGTTGTTCAACACTATAAAATCATTCAAGTATTATATAAATACCTCTAACTTTTTCACTTATTATATACATTATTCATATTTATTCTCTTTCAAACACATATAAATTTTAAAATAAAAATACATGTTTTAGATCCTATTAATATAAACACACATGTATGGATAGTCAATGCATCATTTATTTACAAAAAATGAGTTTATACTAATTATGTTTAGAGTGTGTATTTTTATTTTTTAAAATATATATGCGTTGAAAGAAAATAAATAATATATATAATAAATGAGAAAATTTAGAATATTTATGTAATGTGTAAGTGTTCTTACATAAATAAACAAAAATAAAAAATAAAAAATTTTTAAAAAAATATGATTATTAATTTCATATTAATTCTCAATACAACTTATACATTATATTTTAAGGCTTTTGTTGTGTCTATAAATATGTTTGATTTAATCTATTTAATTTTTTTATATTTTTTGTCTTAAAAAATTGTTTTTTATTTTTTGTTCTTATAAAATTTTATTTTTTCATTTTTAGTCCTTGTAAATTATATTTTTTCATTTTTAGTTTTTATAATTTTTATTTTATTTTTAGTCTTCTATGACATATCAACATGCTGACATGACACATGTTTATATTAACATTTTAACATTTTTTTCACAGAATTTGATGACAAGTTAAAAATAAAAATTTTGAAACTTACAAAAATAATTTCAAAAAAAGAATTTACACATATGAAAAATGAAAAAACACCAAATTACAGGATGAAAAAAGTTAATTAAGTCTATAAAAAATTACCTAAACCACGATACAAAGCTAAGAAGATAATTAATTGGTTGGAAAGTGAGATGATGATATATGTCAAGTGATAAAGAACAGAGGTATAAGGTTTGATTGAATAAATTTATTCAGAAACAGTTTTATAAAAAAATAATTTTTTTTATAAATTAAAATTAACTTATGCATAAAGTAAGTTATAAAAATTTATATTTAAAGAAATTATATAATAAAAATTTTATAAATTATCTTATTCATAAATTAATTTTAACTTATAATTTAAAAAAAAAAATACTTATAAACTAATTTACCCAAACAAACTCTTATTTCATTCCACATACAAGCCGTATGTGTATGTCATGCATTATGTGAAAGTCACTCTCAACTTGCTGTAACTAGGAGAAAACAAAGGGTTCAAACCCCGACACATAAAGAAATTGGTGTGCAACGAGGAAAAGTGCCACAATAATGTTGTGTAAATCCAAAACTCCATTATGGTCCTGACTCTACCACCAACACCACAATGGATCTACGAATACAATAAGGAACACTATTTAACTAAAGACTACAGATTGGAGAAGCCTTTGGAACGCCTCTCTCTCTCTCTCTCTCTCTCGTAGTCGTAGGGACGATGTTCATTCCTAAAGACTGCTCACGGGGAAAATATATATTTTAGGCATGGTTAATAAACATAAAAATTACTATTACTTTTAGTTTTATTACGTGATTCATAAAATAGCTATTGAAAGAAGGTTTTAACCGTACGCGTAAGTTATTATAATTTTTTTTATACCTGAATTCAAATTTTAGGAAAATAAAATAAAATAAATATTAAATAATTTTAATAAAACAAAACATTATTTTATTCCCTAAATATTATCATATATAAGCCGGTTTGAATAATGATATTTGTAGGTTTAATTGTGTTTTTTGTCTTTCAGATAGAATAAACTGTGCAATTTTAGTTTAACGAAATATATCAATTGGGTTATTTAATTATCGTAAATATACGGTTTTAGTCATTTGAATTTTAATTATGTAATTTTAGTTTTTTATATTTTATGATTGTGAAATTAAAATTATTTTTTTAGAGACTAAAATTACATTTTATAAGACTAAAATTGTATAATTACAATATTTAAAAAATTAAAATTACAGATTTACAATACTTGAAGGATTAAAATTACACAATTAAAATATGAATGACTAAAATTACATATTTATGATATTTGAAATACTCAATATGCATAATTGAAATTCAAGAAAATAAAATAATATAATTATCTAAGGGATCAAAAATGTAATTAAGTTATATTTTTATGAAAAATCAAAATTTAGTCTCTAATCTTAATAACCATCATTTACTTTAGAGTAAATTACAAAAATACCTCATGAGATTTTGTGAAATTACACAAACATTCTCTATTATTTTTTATTCCTATAATAACTCCTCTTATTTTTTTTAAAATATACATAAATGCCCCTTACATGTTACACTAACATCCCTTTAATGTTTATAAATATCACATTGATATCTCCTTATATATTAACACCCTTTACAAAAAAATAATTGTAATGATTAAAAAACAAAAAATATTTGTGTAACTTTATAAAATCTCATAGAATATTCATGTAATTTAGTCTATAAAATTGATAAAATCGCTAGTTTTATTTTAATTATACATGTAAATATTAAGATTCATTATAATTTATAAATTTACATACACAATTTCAACTTATATATAAGTTGTATAAATAAATCAAACAAAAGTCTGTATTTTTTTTAGTTTAATGTATAGGCATGGTTAGTATAACTTTTTTTTACACCACTAACCAATTAAAAATTATCATTGTTATAATTTTATAGTAGTTATTGTAAAAGTAAAAAATATTACCACATATGACAATTTGTAAATGATTGATACCGTAAAATTCTTTTATACTATCATGCATACATTATTTACTTTTTTTTGCATGAAGACATTGATGAAATTTGAACCTAAAACCTCATAAATTATTCAAACGCTTCACTAATTAACATCTTAAGTAACTTTTTAATGATTTTATATGTATGTAAAATCAAATAGGCATTATGTAAATAAAATAATAATTAAAATAATTTTATCATTATTTATTATTTTTACAATTGACAAAAGATAATCATGCAATTATGTGATTCATGACCAAATATGAATTTTGTAATGAGTAATTATGTCTAAATGGGTTGAATTTAATGGATCTATCCATTTAGTATATTTAAATGGATTGGTTGGATTGTATCCATCAATTCACATAAACAAACCCAATAAACCTACCAATACAGTGGGTCTATGATGGGATAGGTTGAATTGAGATTTTTTTTATTATGTTTGTAATTTTAAAATTGAAATATTTGGATGAGTTTAATCTAATCCATCTATTTTGATAACTTTATTAATAAACATCGTTCGTGTAACTATTTTTTAAAAAGAAAAACTAAAAATATTGTTTCATAATTTTAGTGTTTCCAATTGCTTCATAATTAGGTTTTTCAGAAGAGCTGCAATTGCCACAATTTTTCTAGCTAAAAAAGTTCCAATACGCATATATCTTGAACATATGCACTAGTTGTCACAATATATTGAATAACTATATGATAGGGTATAAAAGGTCCTCCAAAAATATTAAACGGCATTGTCTTTAAAGATTTCGATCTCTTGTAATTTGACATTCTTGCAATTAGTCAGTCAAGAAAATCTTAAAGAATCGATTATATATAAAATAATATCTCCGAATTCTGTATATACAAATTAAATTCTTGCACGGCCTCTAAACAACCAACTTGAATCTTTCACTTATAACAATAATAATAGTAGGGCTTCAGTGGCATTTGATGATGGGGTGGGCGGTGACCCATGCTTGCCCTTGTTAATGGGTGCCTCCATGCATAGGGAATTTTTATGAATATTCTTCACTTGCAGTTTTCTCCATCCATTTCTAAGGTAGTGATGTACTTGACAACGACAACACCTATGACATGCGCCTGATCAACGAATGGGTGGAGACAAATTGCAAAGTTGGAGCCTGTGGCTTAATTTTCTTAATTATGATCAATTTGACCGGCAATTCATTCATGGCTTAAGGAGGATAGTTTAATTGCCAACCACGAAAAAAGTAGACAAGACTTCCCTATATATCCTTGATTCACCATATTGAATCACATGTATTACATGGTTGTTTGACTTATCAAATATGAAACATGTTGCAATCCACAAAATTTTTCACATGTCAAAATTAGACTTTCTTTTTTGTGTAATCAAAATTTGTCTGATGTGCATAATTAGAGTTGTTAGTCACTTAACTTGTCACCACAAATTACACATTGGTTGATTTACTTTTGTAGCAAGCCAAAATTTAGTTAATCTTTTCTACAATTAATGATGGGATAAATGTGTTAATTCATAATGATTAAAAAAATAATTATAAAATATAATTTTTTTACCTTAAATCTATTTAAATTATTATCTACTTTAGTATTGATTTGAACCTCATAATTTTGTCCTTAAAAAGAATTTTAAAAAATTAATGAACAAAAGTATTTAAACTAATCTTGATAACGAATTCTAAGAATGAAACTTCAAGGTGTATCACATTATAGATATTGTTAACTTCGACATTAGTCTAAATCTTACAATTGTTCTTTAAAAAAAAAGTATTTATAAAAAATATCATTCGCATCAACTCCTAAATGACAAGGCTTTAAGGTTTAATGATACAATAATTAGTAAAATCAAATTTATATCAAATAGCATTATACAACTACGTGTTATATTTTTAATGAAATAACGTTATACTTTCAGAATACATAATCTCTGCTCATTGAACGCTTACCAGCATACATTAAGCATTTATCATGTCCACTACCGTAGTCATCATAACAAATCGTTTGACTAACAATTACTGATAGTTGTACGAATATGCAAATTATGATTTGTGACTACTGAACAGAAAAATGGTCATATAGCAGCTGTATTAGGCAAATGAATAAGGGAAAAGGAATAAACCATTTTACGGCCAGCATCTGGACTACAAATCAAATAATTAAATCTACGGCGTATTATAAGTACCTAACATCCGGAAGTTTGAATATTTGTGGCATCCTATAACCCATATCAAAAGTTAATTGCACCTATCTTTCCTTGAAAGGTACCCCGACCTCAGTTAAGTTGAGATGGCTTAAATAATTACCTCTGGATCCGATATTCCACCACGATTCACGAGTGTCATTTTTATGCTGTACAGTTTCATCGCATAATTGTGCTACAACACTTACCATTTTACACATACCTGAATTAACACAAGCAGGTTACATGCATGCATTTGGCTACAATGATGAAAAGTATGCTACAAAGAACATCTAATTGTGCTGTATTTTCAACCAGACTTCCAGAGGATAATACGTGACTCGAATTCCAACTCCCGCCTTTGAACTGCTTCAGAAGCTACATTTTACATTTTAGCATATTGTCTCTGCAAATCTATGACTGTAGGTACCAACGACACACCTATATGAAATTTAAAATGTGCACAATCAGATTTTAGGAATCTGAAATAACAATACTGACGGCGTATCGAATAGTGGAATACACACCTCAGTATTTTATCACCATATATTTTAATGAATGCAAACATATATTATTTAGGCTTACAAAAATAATTAGCATATTTTTTCAGCTTCGAACGCAACCAGAAGGAAACAGAAAAAGAAAGGTACAGAAAAGAATGTGGTAAAAAGAAGACACAAGGCTGAAAAGTCAACCTGAGAATGGCCCCAGCACCAGTCTTCTGCAATAACCAAAATACTCTAGGCTGAAGAATCCTTCTGCATTAAAAAAATAACAGAATAAATATCACGTTGGGTGAGTAGGCATGGAGCAGATTACAGGTTATTCAGGTCTGCCAAGTCAGCAAAGAATACATATCACGTTAGTCATATTATTTACTCATTTTACTGTATTATGAGGTCCACCTGTATTTGTATGTACTGTGGTCTGTGCGAATTGTATACATTCTCCAAAACTGTTAGAAACTTTGACTAACCAAGGGATATTGCCGAACTCTTGGAGATAATAACAACTACATTTATTCACCGACATTGACCCCGCCCCCACCCCCCCGCAACCCCCCTTTTTAACAGAGGAAATTGTTATAATGTGAGAGTGTTGAAAGACAAGAACAAAAGAAAAAACTTGTCTTTCAACCAGAACACGCATCTATCTGGATTGATATATACATTGCTACATCTACTTCTATGTATTTAATCTTGCCATTCTTCATTAAACATCCGAAGAGATTAGGTGAGACTGTACAATTTGTAATCTATCCAGGATATGCCCCGCAAAACTAGGCTTATTATGATGCTTTCACTGTTGTGATGATTAACTGATGTATTTTTTTCACAAGCATTCATACTACTAAGCAAATTTATAAACACAATAGAGGGGGCACAAGTAGGCATATAGCAGATTATGAAGGAAAAAAAAATGTATTCAACAAATACATTGCATCAAATTCCTAACCTAGCTAGTTTGTAATTGTTATTACAACTGTAATTCACAAGTAATGATTTGAATCACAATTTGTAAACTGTAAGTTACCTTTGGCTTTAATATCTTTTGACTGTCACTGAAGTATTGATTTGGATGATTAATCCCTGCATCACACGGCATGCCATGAAGTGCTTCAAATGTCAACGTGCAAGCCAACTGCATAAACGTTATACATATAATCAGATATCAAATCCAAAGGTTGAAATTGATTATTGAAGTTCAACGGGTTGTGCCGAGACCTACCTGATAATGTCTATTTCTCACTCTGTCTATCACATCCTCCATTGCTCGATTGTTAACCCCCATTCGGCTGAGAGCAGCTCTTAGATTCTCTTCACTATTAAATTCAAATGGCGTCAATTAAATATCATGTCCATACAAAATAAAATACTGTCAAATAAGGAGACTGAACAACAGAATAAGCATTTCCAATAATAATTAAAAATTAGTAAATTATAATCCCTTTCAACTTTATTAGATGTGCTCGTGTGCAGCTTACTCCCTATGGTTCGAGGTCTGCTATGGCGGCGCCATACGGCACAATGGCATGCTTATATTGCAGAATTTTGGCTTTCCGCTGTATCCGCAATTGATAACATTGATGTAAGGTTTTATAATAAATGTCTCCAAATTACTCATGTTCTCACTTTTCAATAAAATATTAAAGTATTTATTCCAGTTTTATCCTCTAATAAATATTGTTATCTTAAAAGACTTAATAATATATTTATTTTTATTAAAAAAAAGAATAAGAATATTTTAATAAAGTTATCCTATAATAAATACTATTTTATTGAAATACTTTTCTTAATCAGTAGTAAAAACCCTAAACTGCAATAATTTGGAATGAAGTTTCAAGTAAAAATTTAATGTAAACCTAAAGAGGGGTTAAAATTGCTCTTGAATTTTTCCACAATTCCGTATGTCAAAGACAAAAAGTTTACTATTATAATAAATTAAATAACAAAGATTGAGTTATTAATAATCTGAAAATGTCTTTAGCAGCGACAGAATGCAAATAAGGTGTAGCAAGTTTACGTGCCTTAGTTTATAGTAAAACCATAACTTACTCATCAGCAAAGATAGATAAATAAATATTGCAGTACAGTCAAGAGAAACAAATAATTTGATAGAACACCAAATATAGATAAATAAAATATAACAAGAAATGTTAGCAACATTCTCTCAGACACTCTTTCTAACACTCGGTAATTTGTTGAAATTTATTGAAAATCATCAATTTTTGTGAATCTCACTCCTAAATTAAGAAAAAATAATTAAATGAGTGAGACAAACCCACCTAAATTATGATTTTTAATAAATTTCAATCAATTACATGAAAAATGTTAGGAAGTGAGTGCTTGAGAAAGTGTTATTAGTATTTCTCAAATATAATATTATAATTGCACTTTCAAACCCAAAGACAAAATCTCCAACAATTAATAATACACTTGCCCATGCCTCAAAAAGTTGACATCAATTATATTCCTAATATATAAATGCTACAGTTATTTAACTTCCATCCAGTAGTTACCCCTGCCGTTTCCTATTGCTGTCAGCTAGTGTACATCTTCTAAATGGGTGGTATGCCTTATTTGTGGACATAGGATCTGCCTGGTTCCCATCACAATTTCATAACAGATCATAGTCTTCACAAAGCAAGACTTGTGACTCCAATAAGCAGAGTTATAATTTTATTATAGCATTTATCAAGTAAAATTTACTGGATAAAACCTATCTATTTCACATATCTGATACTCAAAGCTAAACTACTATCCATTTGATAGCACAAGTATTAAGAGTGACCTGAAATGTCTATAGGGACAACCATGATGATCTCCAGCGCCAGGAGTTGATGAAATAATCTTTTGACAAGAATAGGGATTGTAATCCTGTAACATCCATCAAAATATTACTTGTTGAAACTCATCACATGCTTGCATTATGCATACAGACACATTGAAATGTTGTGTTTCAAAACCTAGTTTCAAAATGAAAATTGGCAATAACACAAGTTATCAGCAACAGAAATATCTTTGAAACATCCCAAAAATTATAGGGGAAATTCAAAACTTACAGTTCTCTTTCCTTCCCTTCCATAATTATGGCGTATGTTGTAAGCATATTGTTTCTCAAACTTTTCCAGACCAACCTACGATGAGATCTCACATTTGATTATTACTGTAATTTGATAAAAAGAAAGCAGCTTATGAAATACCTATTCAAAAACCGTATAAAGATGCCTAGAGAGATATGGAATAAATTGAATAAACGGGTATATAGATTCAGAATGATTTAAAAGTATTATGAAATAATGTGCAAAAGTTATCAAAGTTTAAAACTGTTATAATTCTAATTCACCATTCATTTAGCTCTTTTTTTTTTTGGTGAGCTCACCATTCATGTGACTGAAAATATGTAATTTCAAATATTTAACTTTAAAATCTGAACGAATTGTTAGATTTTATTTTCCATAATAGATAGTGTGCAAGAATTGTACTTACCTTTTTAGAGAACTCTACCCTCCAAAATGCAAGTGCATCATCCAGATTTAAGCCAACACCCTACTTATATTATGGAGAAACGAACAAAAGATAAGAGAACAAAGACAAAGGGGGGAAAACAGATAAACAGTAATCAAGAAGCAAATGGATTAAGACATCTCATTGATTTTCTCCATCAATCATGCATACTCCCATTAAAAATTAAATAAGAATGAAAGTGAACCAGATGTACTTTGACAATGCTACAAATATGCACCAATATTTCTAACCCAGCATAATCATACAACCATAAACCCCTTGCTCTTTAACTGTGCCATTTTACCTAAATAAAATGAGTCATGTGGAAGACTGACATAAATTCACGGACTCAGGATATCATAAATTTATGGGTATAAAAAACAAAGTCAATTTTTCAACACAATGCTCCGGACTTTGTTCCACTTATAACTCTTACTAATTAACTAGAAACTAAAGAAAGTAACTTCAACTATCAGGATAATTCCAGCCAATCATTTTCCTTTCCCCAACCCATGTGTAAATAAACATGTGAAGTGTCAAGCTTCATTTAACACCTCAAACTTATAACTATCTAGACTCTACAGAGTATTTTTATTATGCCCTGATGGCAGCCAAATGCAACCTTCAGAAAGAGGCCTAGTTGCATCCTCCCTCCGTGCTTTAAATGATGATCCTCTTTCAGCTGCATAAGAAGTGGAATAAATCAGGACATGTGAGAAAAAACTGAAAAACATTATAAGAACTCAATATGAAAAAATAAAAGATAAGTAAGATGAAAGAAATTACAGATGAATTAAGCGGGAAGAAACACATGAGCATAGTTTATGCCAATCTCTAACCTTATCAAAAAGGTGACGCATGCACAAAGGAAATGAGCTCTTGGCAACTTGATCAATGTCCCTTAATGATATATCAGCATATTCTCTTGACTGCACAGGTTTTTGATCAAAATGACCGTTGTCAATCCTCACATAAATACCTAACAATATAAACAAATGAATGAATATAATGCTTGAATTACCTGAGAATAATCAGGACCCAGATAACTTGAAGACAAGGCTTCCACAATCTACATAGAAAACTAGTCAACTTTTATAATAAAAGAAAGGATCTATTACAAAGAGCATAACCACACTTACAGGAGTCAACCTATGTTTCTCTTGCTCTCTAATTGAAGATATCCATTTTCTGCAACAAATAGATGAAACTGAGAATCTTAAATCCCAAATTGCATTTAAAGAAAAATATGTAGAATAGATCCGAGAAAATTCATTGAGATCCTAATAGCTCATGAAACCTGTTTGTAAGGATGAGTGTCTTTGACAGCTGACTGCGGAATACTGTCGCTACAAGTGAAACAATCTAGGAAGGAGGCAAAATTGAAACATAAACAAGATTTAATATAACCAATACTCTGATTCAAAAAAAAGAATAAACAGAAAGCAATTACACTAGTCAACCTGATTCATTGCAACATATGCATATCCTTGACTTATAAACACTTTCCGTCCAGCAACAAGCTCTGGAACTTCTTCAAATGGCACCTGTATGGGAATGAAAGAAATATAAATTTGGTAACCCAAAAACTGAGGGAGAATGTTAGATAACAATGACATATGTGAATGATGTAACAAAGTCAGCTATTAGCTGTCAAACTCGTGGGTAGTTACTCTCTTGAGAGTTAGTTGCATATTTACCCAGCTGTCAGACAGCTGCTTCTAGATGGTTCTGTTTTTCTTGTAATACAACTACCAGAGGTAATTATACAAGTCTGATGCATCAGATCACATTGTCAATAATACAATTACTCTCCTCTCTGTAAATGACTTTCACTCAAATTTCTGTGAACCCTAACATATCATGCAATATGGAAAGTAAGAAGCATAAGAATCCTTACTTTCTAAAATTTCCACCCCATGCAATTTAGAGGTTCCTCCCACAAGATTATTCAGTCTTATCTATTGATATTACAGATACAATCAAATAAAATAGTTTATGTTTTCAGGAAAAGGCGACGAGAGACAAAAAATGCATTAAAGGCATCCTCTCATACTCCACTCACATATAAACAAGCTTTTGAAAATTATAAAAATAACCATCAAGAAAAACAACCATATCATGAGAAAAATGAAAGTAACAAAGTAGAGAGATAAAAAGCATAGTAAAGTCTTTGGACATGAAGGATCTAAAATGTCAATATAAACAAGTTCTAAATTGGTGGTTAGATGGCGTCGATGATTTCTGTACCTGTGTACAAAAAGGAACAAGAGTTTGTTTTCAAAGGGTGATCCAAGCAGCAATGACAAAGAAAGGGAAATATATCTTAAAATTCCAAGGAATGATGAAGGGACTTCGAGAAGTCAAAATAACAAGGTCTATCTTTTTTAAAACCTTCGCTACGCATTTTCTTCACCCTTAGATATCAAAAGAACACAACTAGAGGCTGTGAGAGAAGATATATCTATTTTTCTCATTCCCTCAACATCTCTATGTTTCTCACTCCCTTTCACACGCACAAACAAGCTTTTGAAAATCACAAAGAGACCAAAGGATAATCAATTACTATTTCCTAACAGTTTTTCTGATAAATTCAAACCTACTATTTCCTAACAGTTTTTCTGATAAATTCAAACCTTATTGTGAACAGGAGGAATCAGTAGAATTCAATATGTTCACTAAATAAGAGAACCTATTTTCTACAGAGAAGGATAAGAAATATTTAAAACAGTCACTGAGTTAATATTTAAAGTAGAACTGCATGTCACCCTGAGCATGGATCTATTCATTTGCAAGAGACAAGAAATAAGTATAAAAAAAAAGATAGGACACATACCTTGTAGAAGATAGCATCTGCTGCAAAAAATAAATAAATAAATGAAGCAAATCAAAACATAGGCTCATTAGATTTGAAAAAGTAAGAAAAAAAGGAAAAAAAACTCTAAGAAAAATGAGGCATAAATTTTAAAAACTGTAGTTTTTTTTTTTTTTTCCTTTTTTGTAGAATAGTAGTGAAATGTACCGCTTGAAAAATTCCCTACATATCTTTTTTCAGAAATTAACCCATGCAACTGCTAGCTCAGTAATGGATTTACATACTAAACAAATCATAAAGAAAAGCAGAAGGAAAGATGTGCCTTAACTCTTTGGTAACAACTAGTTATGTTCCTACTCATTCAACAACCTCCAGCATGGTGCATGCAAACCATTTCAGCTTATCCATACCAATATGATAAATGCTCATTAAAAAACAAAATGCTCCTACCAGTGGGTGAGGGCTGACCCATCGAACGGGCAACTTGTCCCAATTTCTCTTTTATGCTCTGAAAGTCAAAAACACAATTTCTTTAGGAACGAAGAGGTATTTGTGCCTCAGAACTACATTAGTTTTGCATAAATTAACTTCGTGTAAAATTTAGATACAAATGGCGTGTTACTACCTCAAATTCCACGTTGCTAACGGCCCTGTAAGGAAGGTCAAATTCTTCCATGACTGCCCTCTGCATCATAAGCAAAGTATATAATGAATACGTACATAAATTGAAATGCAAAAACAATCTAGAATAGGCAGATTTTACCTGAGCTTCAGCATTCAGAAGACGAAAACGGTAGCGAAAGAGTGCAGATTCCATGGAAAGAAACCATTTCCTCAAGTCCTCCCTGGGAATACAGGCATATAATTTATGTATTGTGATATATATGGAATAATTTAAAATTAGGTTTAGTTATGTTTTTGGTCCTGATAAATTTGCAAATTTTATTTTTGTCCCTAATAAAAATTTTCTAACCTTTGGTTCCTAATAATTTTTTCTATTTCGTTTTTTGTATCTAAACCGTTATTTAAACCACTTTATTTCACTATTCAAAGTGTTATCTAAAATCTTTTAGGTACTAAAAAAAAATAAAATTTTTATTAAGGACTGAAAAGTTAGAAAAAATATATTAGGGACCAAAAACAAAATTCATAAATTTATGAGATACAAAAACATATTTAAACCTTAGAATTATAAATAAAATTTATCATGACAGTATTCTTATTATTGGTCTGTGTTTGTTCCTTTCTTTGGTCTGGGCAAAGCATAATTCAGGATTAATACACAAGTATAAGATATGATCAATGCATGTGATAGATGTACATGGTCTTAAACCCTCATCATTACCAATTTATTCAATTTGTAGTAAGTAGTAACCTTCCATCTATTTTGATCAGTCGTTGTTTGTCAAACAACTGAGAATCCTTCCAGTAGCATGGAACAACAGCAAATAAACAATTCAAAAAGGAGAGACAAGAGCTCTTACGTTCTGCAATACACCAGACGTAGAACAAAATGAGATATAATATCCTTGTTCAGAACCTCAGATGCGTGTTGATGTCTCATATTCACTTTCCACAGGTCCTTTACCTGTATAAAAAGGTTCACATAGAAATAATCCATTATCAGACGGTACTCTACTATTTTTTTTTTTGGTCAATCATGAGACAGAGACTAATAAATCAACATTGTCAAATCGAGCCTTTTACCAAATTCTCCATTTCTTCAGCTTTTTTTCCCCGCGACATACCATCACAAATCCCCTTGAGAACTGCGACAAGCAATAATATCCATAAAAAAACGAAGCACAGAAGATGAAAAATATCCGGTGTCAATGGAAGTTAAAGAAACACATGCAAACACGCATGATTCCCTACTAATTTAAAACATTAAAAGAAACACAGATCGCTGGCAGATTTCAGGTCTTCACAACAACAATACACTCATTTCTTAAATATAACACATATATGGGGAGCAGAGTAAATTATCAAAACCCTAGGCACGAACAGAGAGGAAATTTGAAACAGATCTCTCGAATTGGAAGAAGGAAAGAACAATATAAGCAGAAAGATGAAGAAAATAGACCTCGGAGGCGGTCGATGGCGAAGGACTCGAAATCCTCGAGTCTGACTTCGAGTACGGGAGCAGAGCGATAGAGGGGAATGGAAGGAACAGAAAGGGCGTCGGTGGAGGACGACAAGGAGTTCCTGTGACTCTGAGAACGAACGATCTCCATCGCTTTCTTTCTTCTCTCTGCGACAGTCCCAATCGGCGACGGTGAGAGTGTAGAGTGAGCGTCGGAGTTGCTTCTCAGCTTCTGAATCCTGAATCCGCGCCAAATAATTTGGCCATGGGCCGTGAAATGGCGGGAAAACTTTTCTTTTAGGTATTTTGGTCGTAGGTAATTTACTAATTTTCAAAGTAAAAAAAAAAAAAGAGTTATATTATAGTTAATGAAAATAAATAGAAATTTGTCGGCAAATTATAATAATACTTCATTTTCTTATATAAAAAAATTATCTTTATTTTCTTTTTAACTCTTACTTGACTAGTAAATATTTCATATGTTGTATTGTGTTTCAATAATTTAAGTAAAATAATATAAATAATTTTAAAAAAGTATTTTTTAATAAAAAATTAATTTAAACTTGATTAGTTAAAATTTTATATGGAAAAAAATATTAGATCTAAAATGACTCAATTTATAATTTTAAAGATAAGAAATAAATTTGTATTCTATGATAAATACTAATAATTTTTATTGTACATGTTGTTCCAATAATTTGTCCTACACATGAGTTTTTTTGCACTCAACAAGATATATTTGTCTACTAAAATCAAACTCTATCTAAAGGGATATGTTTAATAAGATAAACAAGGACTCAAGGAAAAAGGCATATATTATAAGAGAATTTGTGTACAGTATAAGAGTGGGTCTTCATCTTGGTCAAAAAAACTAAACAAAAGGTTTATTTACCTATTCTCATACTTAAGATGTGAGAAGCATCCAAATAGAATGACCAGACAATGTTTCAGAAAAGCTAACGTACTAAAACCACGAAGTTAAAAACTTCTAGCTATATGGTAAACATGCAAAACAAGGAGATAAGATAAGTTTGTTATCAAAATATAGGTGTCAAACACAGTGTTGCATTTAATGCACATTTCATGCTTCTCAAACATTTATTTTCCAACTTTTGCTATCAAAGCCTAAAGAGTTAATAAGCCACAAAGACACACACGAGATAGAAATCATGTTTAACTGTACATTATTTATTTGCAATAATTAATCCTACAAGTAGGATAATAGTTTAAAGGGTACTTTAATTCGTGCAAAAACCTTGATGGGATTAATTTGTTGGCTAAAGGCCTGCGATGGTTTGCAGTAGGTTGCCAGTGTAATGGTGCGACACTTGAGCTTGTTATGGATGCTTGTAGTGACCTTTTGGTGTTTGAGATATGTGGTTTACTTGAGTGTTGAAAGAGTGATTGAAGGGAGGAAAAGATAGTAAAAAAAATAGTCAACTTTAGCGTTTACTTGACCGATGCTAATAACTAACGACCTGTTCAAGTTGACAAAACACAAGAGTAACAACTTCAATGGCTTTGATATATAATAAATTAGCCATTAATGTCCTTTTTTGTCTGATGCTTGACTACATTTTTCTTATAGTCAAATATTCAAATACAAAATGGTAATAACTGTAGAAATTCTCTTGATTGCACAAAGGCGTGAGAAATTCAAGGAGATGGAGTATGGAGAAATAAATTCAGGACTAAAAAAACAGTAAGAATTTGAATAATGGATGTTGTTTGCGTGTTCTTCATATTTATTTCATTATATTCACTGTTGTTTAAAAAGATGAACATTAGAGATTAAAATTTCAAGACAAAATTCTTGATATGTAAATATATATAAGTAAATAATGTTAAATTCTATGTCAGTTCTCATCTACATGTAATGGGTGACGATGTTGGGTGCATTTTTTTTTTTTTAGTGTTAGAGTTTTTTTTATGTAAATTTCTTTGTAAGAAATTTATCTCTTTTCATGCAAGTATATTAACACAACAACAATACCTTCTTTCTTTCTTTCTCTCTTAATCAGTGTACTGCTTAAGATGTACTTACAATTTTAAATTTATCCTTAGAGTTGAACTCATGCAAGGATTTTTTTTATTTATTTAACTACATGAAAAAATCTCTAGGAAAAATAGATCGGGATGAGAACAGAAAAATCACATTCGTGCATACTCAACATGTAAAATTCGTTCCGAGTTAAGTTCGAGATTTTTAACAAGTACCTGTATGTGAAGTAAATAGTTTGTTTTTTTTTTTTTTTTTGTCTTACTCGTCTACCATTGAGGAACAGGGTACACTTTTTTGTAAGTATTTATTAAGTGAATTTTTCAATTAGCTCATGTATATATAAACATATCTGTCATGATTTTGTTCGTTTGATTCTTATCCTCTAGTTTTCACCCTTTATATATGGATTTTTATCATTTAAAATATTTTTATAAAAAAACTAAGTACACTACATCAAACATCAAACTAAATGTATTTTATTTTTTATTTTTAAAATTTTAATATTAATAAATAGTTGAATAATTACCTATAAATATTCATTAATTCTATTGAGTACTCACATAATAAATATCTGTAAAAATGAAAATACAATAATAATTTTATCCATAAAAATATATAACAAGTAATTATTATCCATTATTGTCATGTTAACATTATAACAATAAATTATTAAACATTGACATTAACTTAAAATAAACATTTTTAAATGACATCTTAAGATTTAGTTTATTGGACTTTAGAGTATATTTACCTTAAATATTATTATGAACCGTAGAAATGAATAAGACTCAACTCATCCATTAATATATTTCTCTTTAGAATTAATTCAAATGAGTTTAAGTTTTGAAACCAAATTCAGTATTTTTTTTTAACAAGTTTGAGTTATACTTTAAGTTATCTCAATACAAGTTATTGTTCTACATTTTTGAACAATTATATTTTATAACATTTTGTATTTATATTGCAAGTTATTACATCTATTTAATAAATAATATTTTATATGACATAATATTATATTTATAATAATATTAAATTATATGATAAAACATATTTTAATTTAAATTTTAAAATTTTTATTTGTTTCATAGTTTAATTATACATAATGTTAATATTGATATATTAGATTAAAACATAAATTAATTTAATTTTATCACATATATTTCTTTATTTGTTAATTGGATAAGGTTAGGTTCAAATAAAATAATCCAATAAAAAAATTAAATCAAATACAAAAATAAACTTGTTTCAATCTATCTCGTGGAAACCTTTAATAAACCAAAAATTAAAAACAAATAAATGATGAATTTAATAATTAAATTTTTATCTTGCCGTCATGTTAGTTCTTAAAAATAAAATAAAAACTTAAATAAGTCCATACAATTTTTATAAATTTTATTTAAGTCCTAAATTTAATCCCTTTTACATTTCAATTTTTAGTCTAGGAACTCAAGCAATAACAAAATATAAGTTTAAGGAGTAAAAAAAATTAGAAACTGAAATGAAATTTTTTAAAAATTAGGATTTTATTTAAATGTTTTCTTAATTTTAAAGATTAAAATATCAGCAAAATATAATTTTAAATACTTTAATAATTTAATAGATTCACTTAACTGATGTTAATAGAGGGAGTAATAATAAATGATACTTACCTTTAGCAAACCGCTCATTGCAAAAAATAACATGAAACAATCACCTGCTTAAATTTTAACTCAGTTGTTTTTAAGGTAAGAAACATTACAATTATTTATCTTGGAATTGTATAATTAAGTTCAGTTAGAGCAACTTCACCGCAAGTTCTTGCAATGGGTTCTTGCTCACAATAACGGTTCTTCAAAGGAACCCCCAGTAGAGAGAGAGCCAGGTTCTACACGATGTCAAAACAGTTCTTACAGAAGAACCCTTAAGAACCTGGTTCTTTTAAAAAAAAATAAAAAATGAATGTATCTGTTTAACGGCTTTGAGAGAGAAACCAGAAACGCAAGAACCAAATGATGAAGAATAGATCGAAAGAAATGCAGTCCCAAACAACAAGAACCCAAAGTCCAACACCAACAATCAAAACAATAAACCAAAAAATCAAATAAAATAAAAAAAGCAGCACAGCAAATAATGGAAGCTCTTTCTCTTGCTCTTAGCATCTTCAACGACATTGTTTGTTGGGTTTGACGATGGTGGAAGGTTAGGGCTTTTGACTGGCAATGGGATTGGGTTTGGGGTGGGTCGCGAATGGGCTTTTGGGCAGATGGGCGATGGAGGGTGGAAAATGATGATAAAATATTAAGGAGAAGCAGATAAGAGTGGGGCGGCAGAGGAGGGTGGGCGAATTGGGGGAAAAAATTAAGAGAAAGTGGAGGAGGAAGTGGAACTGAACAGGCGTAGCGTGTACTTCCCTTATAGATGATGATAATATTTTAATCAGAGCCCGTTTGCTACAAAATTATACTTATTACAGTTAGGAAATTTAACCGTTTGCTACTACTTATCTTATAAATGTTGAGTTATTTTTTTCATATTAAAAAATTATAAATATTGGCCATTGAAAATCCTATAAATTGTCTTGCTCGTCACATTTTCCATACAATTCTTCATTCTTGCTCTCATTCTAAATTTGTGAATCTCAATTTCAATTGTAATTTTATTGTTTTCTCTCCTAAATGGATCCAAATAAGTATAATTGACAAGTTTATTACAATTACTTGGAAAATTGTCATTCTTCTTCAATTAAAGAAATTTTTTAAAATTCTCCTTTTCTTACTACCACTAATGAATTTTATATAAAAGTATCAATCTTCTTTTATAAAAAATTCTCAAAATTCTTCAATTAGACTAAAAAATATTACACTTGAAGAAAAAGGAAAGAGTTATACAAAAAAAAAATATGTGAGACATATTCACAATTGCAGAGAATACACATCTTATTGATTTATGGCTTAACAATTCTAAACATTAGCGTTGGTCAAATGGTGGAAGGTTTTTGGAAAATAATCATAGAGAATTACATTAACTTTTGAGACAACCTATAAGAGAGGATTGGGTCAACTAAAATCTTGATGGTCAAAAATAAATCTTAATATACAAAAGTTTAAGGGGCATTACAACTAAGTTGTTCAATTGAAAGAAAAACAGTTACTTAAAGAATGACGTCATCTTTGATGTATATAAGATTTTGAAACAAGATGAAGGTTTTGAGTTTTCTTTAGAGTGTGTATGACGATTACTTAAAGATAAACCTAAATGGTTAGACCAATGCATAAAAAATTGTTAAAAAATAACAAAGATTTCTACTTTTGGGACACACTCACCATCTAATGTAGAGACACCAGTCAAAGATTTAGAAAATGACACACCATGAATTGTTCACCTAATGGGATAAAAGACAACCAAAAGGAAAAGCAAAGGGGAAAGAAGCTACAACGTCTTCTAAGATTGTGGATTTGTTTGGCATGGAAGATGTAATAAGGGAACAAAATGTTGTCCACACAAGAATCATAAAGGCAAAGGAGTAGGAGAACATTAAGGACACATCTACCATGTCAAAAAATAAACTTAGAGACCACAAATTGACTTGTAGTTATATTAGACACAAATTACGTAATTAGTCAAATGTCATAATCTTATTAGTTAATTAGTTGAATGTTGTAATAGTTTTTTAATTATTTTGGTGTTTAATTTAGTTTAATTAGACTTTATATTGTAACTTTATTTTAATTAATAATTATGAAAAATAGCTACTATAAAACTAACCATTGTCAATGATGTTATTTAATTATTCAATTTTCTTTCATTCGTGCATATTTTCTTCAAACTTTACAATATTTTTTTTCAGTTTCTAGAACTTCAATACTTCGTATAATGGATTCAAACTCTAACTTCAATAAACTTTGAAAACAAATTGTTGACAAAACACTTGAAGACAACATTGAAGAAAAAATCATGAGGTACTTACTCAAGGTGCAACAACAAACAGACAACACCATTTAGCATAGGCAAAGAAGAAGAGTTATATATCACAATTATGAAGATGAACATAATTGATTGTTCAATGACTATTTATTTGAAATTTTTGTATACATAAAGACTTAAGTTTGGCGAAGGTTTTGAATGTGAAGGCAATTGTTCCTTCGAGTTGTAAATACTGTTAGTAATTAGGGTGAGTATTTTCAAATAAGAGTTGATGTAGCTGATAAAATGAGTCTTTCATCGTTGTACAAGTGCATTACAACTATTTGTATATTGGCAAACAAATCATTTGTCGATAGTATGGATAAGTGTGATAGCATTGTCAAATGCAATGCAATTGAATGCTTACAAAGATTATAAAGAGTGTAAACGAGATATTTGAAGACACTACCTGAGAAGGCCCAATACCAATGACATGAATCGCTTACTACAAATTGGAGAGACACGTGAATTTTCAAATATATTGGATTTCATTGATTACATGTATTGAGAATGAAAAAGTTGTCCAATTACATGGCAAGATCAATTTCACAAAGGTGATAATCGCAAACCCACAGTAATACTCAAAGTCATCGCAAGACTTGTGGATTTGACATGCATATGTTGAAGTTGCAAGTTCAAACAATGACATAAATGTGTTAAACTAATCCAATATATTTAATGATATTTTGCAAGGTTAGGCTCTTCTAGTACAATTTACAATTAATGGAACCTCATATAATATAATGAAATCCCATACAATTCAGGACACTATCTTGCAAATTCACATTTGTAAAAACCACCCCAATGTCACAAAAAAGAGAAAATACGTGAAACTGTAGGATCCACGAAAAAATTACTTAAGAATCCAAAGTGAATTCTACCACTAAAGATGCTTTTAGGTGCGGGTTGTGCGGTGCATCTCCCATTGATAAATTGATTAATTTCCTTCTCTTTGGACTCCCCTTGTAAAAGATAACACAAAAGATATCACATGACATTGATAATAAAGATGAATAGAAATTTGTCTATGCTCTCTTAACCATAGCACGCCATAAATATTCCAGTGCCTAATATTCAAATTGTCTTACGCTTAGGTATACATATCTTGACAAAATGGTATGACACCATACATTGATTCCAAATGAAACCTAATATATGGTCATTTTAGAACCTAACAACCCAACCCAAATCCAGAACTATTAGAAATTGTCAACAGTCAATATGATTAACTTCTCATTTATGTGTAATCCTAAACAAATATTAAATGATATTTAGTATAAATAACTTTTTTTTAATCAATTAACAATATAAAATTGTTTAAATTAACAATACATAAATATTAAAATCAAAAAAGTATCTCTCAAGTATGAAAATATTTGAAAATGCTAATTTGCATGAGTGGAAAATGAAACCTTTTATGGTAATTGAATATAAAATTATTAAATATATTTATATTAATTAATCATAAATAGTTTTTTTAAATTGAATAACTATCAAATATATTTTATTTTATTTTTCTAAAAAACTTACTTTTAGTGTTCTCATATTTAAGAAAATAATTTAATTGAAATAGAGTACATATATTTCCCCTCGTTCACAAATTAGAATTTTCAAATATTGTTTATGCTTGAGAAATAATTTTTTAAGTTTAATATTCATGTAACGTAAATTTTACACTATTAATTAATTAAAATTATAATAAATATAATTTTTAAATAGTTATTATAAAAGTTAACAAATTTGTTATATGTAATATTTTATGATTGAATGAGAATATATTGAGAATGCGTGTGTTATTTATCATATATAATTTTTTTATTCTTATGTCCAATATTAAAACATGTTATTTCAAATGAAACTTTATAAGAAAAAGAAAATAAAATTAATAATTTTTTATATAAATTAAAATTAATTTGTGTACTTCATTTTTAAAAAAAAAATTCTTATTTAATTTTTTCGTAATAAATTTAAATAATTAACTAAGTTTGATATTGTCACCTTAGAAAAATCTTAACAGTAAGGTTTTACAGCTGAAAAGCTCACGTAAATTAGAAGTTCAAATTGGACCCTAATCTTGGCAGTTAAGCACTCATGCACTGCTGCAGGAATCTGTTGTCACAATTCAATACTGAGGTTAACGAATGGGGATTTTTAAGGTTGAGAAATCAAGGAGACGGTGTTAGCATGATTCCAAATCTTTGCATCAGAAATGAAAGCATCTGATTCAATATGTAGCAACTGAACTGTCTAATTTTCCATGATATTATGATGGCCACATTATTCGGTTTTGTTTAAGAGATTAGATCTTGCCTTAATTTTGGATGTTCCCACTTGGTGAATTTTTGGTTATTCCTTTAGAAGTGTTAAGTTGAATGTTGATGATAGAATCAGCTATTATGATAGTGTAAGGAGAGACAAGTATCCACAATATATAGTTCGGTACGAAGTATTTGACAAATATTCAGAATGTTTAGTTAGTAAATTATGTGAAATTTTAATGACGATTTTTTATTTTTTTAATAATAATGTATGGAACTTGAAAAGGGAACAAAACAATTTCTTTTGGTCAATTGGAAATAAAATAAAATGAAGTGATAAAGTGCGCTTTAAAGTCAGACCGTTGCTTCGGGCCCAAAACTTTGATAGTGTTTTATGTTGAAATTTTAGAATCGAACATCACCGCTATTACTGATCATGAATCTCTTACAGTACTCATCATATTTTTCCTGTAACTAATGCAACTCTTTTTGGTTACATTTAACTAATGTAACTTTGCGTCTAGCAATTCCATACTCCAATTCAGAATCAAATCAAAATCCATAACGTTGCAAAATTAAAAAAGTGAACGTATTATTTTCTTATAAGATTCTTTCCAATGCCTGACGCCATCTCCGTGACCCTGTCAGACTATTTTTTCAACTATAAGTACACACCCTTCATGCCATTTGGTTAGCAAGTCTCAGCAAGCATCTTATTGAACCTTGCTTGAGTTGCTTCTAACTGATATTGCTTTTCCAGTTTTCCTAAATTATTGGAAGTTGATATTAATGAATATATTGACCAACATGTTGGAATCTTTGTGGAAAAGCCTAAGCCTTCAACAGAATTGTCTCCACCACAAGAATCAAGTTGATAATTGCATTATTTGCATGGAGTAAAGCAAACAGTGCAGGTGTGATCAATTCAACATTCAGAATACAAAGAGTGATGAAGGGGGCACCAATTTAAATGCAGACCATGACTCTGAAGCCAATTGTTCTTTCACTCATGCTGTCATCAATATGGTTGGGATGCTCATAGGTAAAGTTTGTATATTGCTTGCGTACCATTTGAATGAACATATATGTGTCCTGTAGTGTCTTTTAGCTGGTTATATTCAATTCTATCTTTTTATTGAATAAAACAACATGCTAAATCTCCACGTGGCCATTAGGTAAGGGTTGAAAAATTGCATGAAAATATGAAACTGAAATCATATTATATTTTTTGAATGACAAATGAAGGCTACAGATGTGAGTATGATAAGAAAAAATTATTAAGTAATATTTAACTATTAACTTTGCATGATTTTGATTAATTAATTATTATGTGACATGTATTTAAATTTTTAAATTTAAGAGAGAATAATTAATAATATTTAATTATCTATAATATAAAAATTAATTACGATAAAAAATTATATGATCATTAAAACCTACCTGATAATTGTTCCATCAAAAGTCTAATTTCAAATATAATCACTTGGTGAAGATGAGTAGCATGAGAGATTCCCCTGCATTCTCTACTTGTACACAAGAGAGAACTCTTTCAACGATGCTTATTTGGAAGATCGTCTTTTTCTTCTTTAATCTAAGAGAAATTTCTATAATTAACCACCAATCAAAAAATAAGAATCATAAAAGAGTCTAGTGATAACATAATTGTAAGCACTCAATATTGAAAAGTCAAAACAGAATCGCATATATAGGAAAAATACCTCAAGTATACTTTATGACACTGTAAATAATCAGCCGAAAGTTAGGTATGTTTTCTTCAATGTACTATTCATTCCTAATATATATAAACACATACATTCGTACACATTAATTTATTTAACATATGGTATAATATCTTGCAGGTTTGGGGCAACTATCAACTCCATATGCTCTAGAGCAAGGAGGGTGGGCATCTGCATTTTTGCTTATAGGACTCGGTGTGATATGTGCTTATAGTTCTTATTTACTCGGGAAATGCCTAGAAAAGAACCCCAAGTTAAGCAGTCATGTGGACATTGGAGATCATGCATTTGGGGCAAAAGGAAGATTCTTAGCTACAACTTTCATCTACATGGAGATCTTCATGGCCCTTGTTTCCTACACCATCTCGTTGCATGACAACTTAAATTCAGTCTTCTCAGGGATGCATCTGAAGCTGCACTTGGCAAGATTATGTACATCACAACTTTTGACCATTGGTGCAGTGTTGATTGCTCTGCCTAGTTTGTGGCTCAGAGATCTCTCTTCCATATCTTTCCTTTCAACTGGTGGCCTTCTCATGTCCCTTGTCATTTTTGTGTCAGTAGCATCCACTCCAATTTTTGGAGGTGTCCAAGTTAATAATAAGATACCCCTCCTCCACCTCCACAACATTCCCTCAATTTCTGGCCTTTATATCTTCAGCTATGGAGGACATGTTGTTTTCCCTAATTTATATAAAGCCATGAAAGTCCCCTCAAAGTTTACCAAGGTATATAATACATTATATGAATTTAATTTTGATATATCATATTTTTTTATACTATTAACTAATTAAAAATCATTTTAAATATAACTTAAAGTTTTTTATATTATGAGTCAATCACATATTTTTATTTATAATTTGTTAATTCTTATAATAATTATGTTAATGATGATTTTTATTGAATGACATGCTAAAGAATATGTGTACTCTAGGTGTAAGATAATTAGGCTCTTTAAAGAAATTATTACAAAATTAAAAAAAAAACTATTATATTACATGATTGAATAACAATCAGAATTAAATTCATGTTAGGTATGCATAGACAGAATAGTTGTTCATCAATTGCTTGTGAATAAAATGAAGAAAAAAAAAACAAAGAATGTGATTATAGTTTATAACTATTATTATTATACAAAATAATGAAAAGATTAATGAGATGCTTTTATTCATTATTCATTTTTCTAATTTTTGGGGTTGGGAATTTCAGGTAACTATAGTGAGCTTCACATTAATTACATTACTCTATACGACCTTGGGTTTCATGGGTGGCAAAATGTTTGGGCCTAATGTAAATTCCCAGGTAACTCTCAGCATGCCACCAAAGCATTTTGTAACAAACATTGCTCTGTGGGCAACGGTGGTGACGCCTATGACCAAATATGCGCTTGAATTTGCACCGTTCGCCATTCTGCTGGAGCAAAGGCTTCCCAAGTCCACCAGTGGCATGTCAAAAATGATAATTAGGGGCGGTGTGGGTTCATTTTTGCTTTTGGTTATACTATGCCTTGCTCTTTCAGTGCCATATTTTGAACATGTACTCAGCCTCATTGGTTCCCTAGTAAGTGTTGCAATTTGTTTGATTTTACCATGTGCTTTCTACATTAAGATTTGTTGGGGACAAATATCCAAACCTCTCTTAGTCCTAAACCTCTCTATCATCACATGTGGGTTTCTTCTTGGGGTCATGGGCACCATTTCCTCCTCAAAATTGCTAGTGAAACGTTTTCAACCAGGCCATTCTGCTTGAGGCAATTGGAATGATTCAGCATATGTATACTAGTATACTAGGGTAGAGTGAGGCTATATGAAAGATGGTCATGAAAAAGGAAAATCACTATACTTGTTTGGCGAGTCCTGAGTAGTATTACCTACGTTGTACCTCTAGCCTTATAATATGTAGCTGTTGGTTTTTTATCATTGTATAATTTCTTTGATATTGTCAATAAAACTCTATTAGAAATGACTTACGGGCTTGTGGCATTTTAACTAAGAAAAAGGGAAATATAAAAATCTGGGAAAACATATACGATGGTTTGGAAAGGCATATGGAATTTATCATGTAAAGGAATTGCTAGTGGACGCTTGAGCACCTCAATTGGGGTCCGTTTGGTTGGACTCGGATTCCCCCAAAGTGACTGCAAGGTCATACATTCAATACTCAATGGTTTAAATATTTTTTTCTTATGTTCTATTAACTTTTTAATGTATGAAAGATTCTTATATGGAATTTTGTGCACGTTTCTTTTTACTGCTAGGAGTCCCATTCTCAGTGTTTGAGATTCCTAAATCCTAACCGTTCCTTTGTTAATGTGAAAAAGTGACTGCTATTTTTTAAATTTAGAAAAAGTGAATTATAAAAGACTTTAAAAAAAAAACTGAGAGGTTGAAAATATTAAAAGTCAACAAAGATATAATTGCAAAATCAGAATATTAATAAAAAATGAAATGTTAAATTAAAAAAATTTAAATATTTTAAATTTTGAACAAATGTCTCGTGAATTACAATAAAAAAGACTTTTATAAAATATACTAGCATATATATAGATGAATTTAATTTCTAAATATTCTTTGTGTAATTTTTTTATGCTATCAATCGATAAAAAATTATAATAAATATAATCCTTAATATATTCTAAAAATCAACACATTTATATATATATATATATATATATCAATTTATAATTGAATAACATTTCATACTTTCATCTTTGTATATAAATTTTTTTTTTGAAAAGTTTTCTTATTCCATTTTAATATTTTTTTAAATTATCTTTTGTATCAATTATTTTTTAATCAAAATATTCTTATAATTTTTGTAGTCAATAAGTAGTAAATGCTATAAATTAATATTTTTTTTACAAGAATTGAAAAAAATGACTAACACATATTAATCAGTTAGATAAAAAATAATAAAGTGAAAATAATGAGATGGTGAATCTGAAAATTTATAAAAATAACACAAATATTTAATAAATTTAACTTATTAATTAAATTAAGTAACTTTCTTAATAAATATAAACTAGTTAAAAAAAAGTGAGAGGTAGTAAATTGCTAGCAGAAATTGAAGTTAAATTTTTTGGCCAAATCAACGAAATTGTGGACACTAATTATTATTTGATAATTTTGATTTGCGGACTTCTAACATTCTTTTTCTAGTCCAAGACTTGTAACATATTACACAATGTAGATTATGCATAAAAATAATGGAGGTCTCAGTTTATTTGTCATATGACCTTCTCCACCATTAGTGGTTCCCTACCAACTTTACTCCAACCGTTTTTCGTTACCTTCATTTCCAGGCCCACATTCACCGTGTCACACTGTTCCCTTATCTCAAATGCAACTGCTAGTAATTGCTTACACATAATAAGCCTCTGAATTGTAACCTGTCAGGCTAAATTTCATTGGCAAGAGACATAGAGAATTATCCTCAAAGCATAGCCAAAAGAACTCTAAATTTGGCACTACTTGTAAGTGCTACCAATTAAGTTTGAGACACCACTGTGTTTGTGATTTGGAGGTTGACAATGTCTGCTGCTGTGTCTGCAACCAAGGATGTTCCCTTCAATGCTCATTTGGAGGAAGACCTCAAAAACAAAGGAACCAACAAGGTTGTTGGGGAAGCAGACCAGCTTCCTTACAATGATGATGCTGATGGAACTGATTCAGAGGCAGAGGAAGACCCCAAGTTGGAATTGGATCTTGGCCCTCAGTTTTCCCTCAAGGAACAGCTTGAGAAAGATAAAGTAACATTCCTTCTTCAAAGTTCAAATGTTTCTTCACTGCCTTGCCATGCTTTTTAGTTATATGTTATGTTTCCAAATGTTGTTTGATGAAGGCTGTTCAATAACTTAACAATTTTTCTTTTGTATTGCAAAGGATGATGAAAGTTTGAGAAAATGGAAGGAACAACTTCTGGGAAGTATTGATGTGTCTGCTGTGGGAGGTACTTACCTTCCTTCCATTTTGTTTTTCTTCTGGAACAATGATTATTTAATTAAGTGGAGATGATGTGACATAAATAGTGCAGCTGTATTGATAACTCTTGTTGAGATTGTCCTCTTCCTCCAATTTAATGTCTTTGTTCATACAAGCAGCACTCTCCTGTTTTCCATTTACAAGATGATCCTTTTCTTAACTCTCTTGAATCTCCTTGTTTTGGAGATGACATATTTTGATGAAAAATGTTGGTCCCTGGAAAAACAAAAGCCTAGGGTGATTTTAATTTTACCTCTTCTTTTAACATATTTGCATCGTTAAGTTTCATTTCAGCTCATTATTTTTGAGTCCTGAAAAACCTGAAAGGCAAAAGCCCTTGTATTGTAATGTAATTCAGAAAACAAAGAGCCAGAGGTGAAGATAGTGAGCCTCACCATAATATGTCCAGGCAGACCTGATCTCATCCTACCAATTCCATTTACTTCTGATGCTAAGAAGAGTATCTTCACTCTTAAGGAAGGAAGTCAATACCGCTTGAAATTCTCCTTCACTGTCTCCAACAACATTGTTTCTGGCCTCAAATACACCAATGCTGTTTGGAAAACTGGAATTAGAGGTGAGACATAATCCCCATTTTATGTCTAGTTAGATTAATTAAACATCCATATCTTGAATTGTCCTAGTTACATGCGGCTTTCATGAATTTATTGAAATAGTGGAAAGCACAAAAAAAATGTTGGGAACTTATAGCCCAAGCCAGGAACCATATACATATGAATTGGAAGAAGAAACTACCCCGTCGGGGTTGTTTGCTAGGGGAACCTATTCAGCAAGAACCAAGGTAAGAAAATTAATTTACTTCATACAATGTCTATTCACTATTTGTTATTGTTGTTTTTTTTTTAGTAGGAAGAACTAACTAATGTTATTTGTTTCAGTTTGTAGATGATGATCGCAAATGCTACTTGGATACTAGTTACCACTTTGAAATTCAGAAAAGTTGGCCTAAACCCATCTAAGATCTAAGATTCAATCTTAGGTTATTTATTGGTGGATTTTCTTCCTTTGTCATGTTGTATCTTTCTGGGGCAGATTGAAATCCAACATTTTGTTTATTAGTCCAGATAGTGCAATTGTGCACATGCATGCTGCATGATGGTGCTAAATGTTAATCCTCCCCCTCTATTCTATGGTTCCTTTTTTTAATTTCTAATAACTAGAATTCACATAAAAGGAAACACTCGTGAAAATCGCACTCATTCCACCTAAGATGCTTCGAAGAGTTAATTGTTATTATCTTTTAAGAGCGTGAGGTGAGAAAGGATGGGGTGGAAATGGACCCCATGTGGATAAAGGAACAGAAATCAACAAATATCCTCAACTACTGCTTGTGCTTTCTGAAGCAAATAGCCAAAAGGTCCATCAATTCTTTGATGGTCCAGAAGCTTTTTTCATATGAGGACCACATGCTGTTTGCTAACGGTTAAAATCAGAAAAATATAAAACAAGGGAAAAGTATAGTTTCCATTGAAATAATTTATCATGAAGAGTGAGGATATGAACCCAAATTTTAATATACTGTAAAAGTATTTGAAACTGCCCTTGGAATTAAGTTTGATATTCGAAGTTCTTTGGTAATTACTAATTTGTTAATCTTGGATTTGTCCAAATTATGTGTGATTTCATTAAAACTCTTGTTTAACACCTTTTTTTAAAATAAAAATAAAATTAAACCCAAAAAATTGTTTGCTCCGTCTCTAATGTATTTGTATTTGTTAGTTGAGTTGTTTTGGTGTCAAGTAACAGTTTTAATATTTTATTTTCCACCAACTATAATTCCAGAAGTAAACCCCAATTTTTTTTCTAACTCCAAAGGGATATGGACCTCTATATATTCTGAAAGCAAATGCTACACGCATTTTGTGAGCATTGATTGTGTTTGGTAGTAGGGAAATCAAGGAGACAAGAATTTTTTATTTTTTTTTTATTGCAGTTGGTTAAAAAAGTTGGAGAGAAAGAAAAAAATAAAAATTGACGAGACTAAAATCTCTCACCGGTTTTTGTCTCCTCTCTTACATTAGAGATTTAAAGGAGAAGAAAAGTAATTTATTATAATTTTTGAAGAATACATATTAAATTGTCCTGAGATATTATTTTATCTCTGATAGTATCATTTTTTTTTTAATTTCCAATATCATTCATTACTATTTATAACGATAAAGCAATATATTATTCGTATTTTTCCTTTCGTCTCGTTATGAATCAAACAAAGTATACTTTGACTCTCCTACTTTCTACACCACCTCTTTTAAAAGTTAAATCAAATCAAACAAAGCAGTTTCCTTATCTTTATTAAAATCTCTCGTCTCTTTTTTACTCTTTGGAATCAAACGTATTGTTAAAGTTTCTGCAGACAATGACGTCAATTAAAACAAAATACTGAACCCAAGATCCAGGATTGAACAATCAACTTTTCATTTCCTATTCTTACTAGTTACTGTTAGTTTTCACTTATCACTTTTTTTCTTAGGCCAATTTATATCATATAAATTGTCGTGATAGTTAAGAACTTGATTTATAATATAAAGAAATTAAAAATTTTGCAGCTTGAGCATTTTTTCAATTTTTAATTCATATTTTAATTTTTCTTCTTCTCTCATATTCTTTTCTTTCATCCAGATAAAAGAAAAGAGTATCTCAATGTTATGTAACACGGGATGGGGAGAAGGATATTTATGTTTTGTGAAAAATGTTGGTAATGAGAATTAAACTCTATCCATAACCTACCACTAAATTGATCCTAATAATTTTGAGAATAGATGAAAGAAAATAAATTAAAAAATTGTAAATAATAATAATAATAATATATTTTCTTCTTTCACTTTTCTTTTAATTTAAAATTTAATTTTGTATCTCTTTTTTCATTCTATTTCTTATGAAACATACTGAAAGGATCATCCAAAGTCAATTTGTTTCAGTTTTGACAGCTCCCAGATTTGCACAGCACATTTGTCTTAAATTCTTGTATATTTTTTTTATCCCACATAATGTATCAAAATTTGCACTTATAATATGCAAGATTTAATATGGTTTGCCTTTTGTCACACCTGAGTTTAGTTAAAAGAAAAAAAGCAAAACAAAAAACACATGTATTCTCGCTGACCGAACAAGATATAATTCGTTAAGGTTAGCTAGCACTTAATTTATGTGCTACACGATGCGTTGATACCCTCTACGTATAGCACCCCTATTACATAAATGTTGTGTGTGAAGTCGTGCATGCAGCATGCCTGTAGTAGATGTTTGAATGCTCTCCAAACTTGACTTGAATATGATAAATAGGGATTTCTTGTAAAAGAATTATCTCTAGTTGTAGTTTGTTTTATTTAAATTTTGTTCTTTAAAACACGTTTGACTAAGAGTAAAAAAAATACAACTTTTTGGTGAGAATTTTAAATTAGACTAATGTTCAGACTTATTATTGAGATGAAATTTTTAAAAAACATATTGCCTGACTTTAAGCTTAATTTTAAAAAATGAAAATCATTCAAAATCAAATTTAAGACCTTGTGCTGACAAACGAATGTGTTCTACCTTCTACTTGTGCCAATTTTTTTAATAGGGAAAAGTGTGAACACTGAACATCCCAGCTTAATTTTGTTTTTATTCCGTCTCCCCGTGTTCCTCTCTTTCTGGTAGATCACAATTTGGTCAATGGTTATTATGGTACAAGTAGCCATTTTTTACGAAAAATACTACGAAATAATGAAAGCAATGGCTTTTGACCGTTTTGTTGTCAATTGAGTCCTGCAATTTGGAAAGTTCTTCAAACAAAGAGGACCGGTGTTTCCGTTTTTAACTTTTTCGGCTCATTTGCTGTATACTGGTCTTGTTGGTCATTAAAGTTTAGATCCAATGCAATTAGTGGACATCCCATCAAGATTCCTTTCTTTCCAAGTAAAACTGTATAATTACTATTATAATTATCACATTAGGAAACAACCCATGCAGGAGTTACATTTGTCTGCTTATCAATACAGGAAATATAGGGGATAGGAATAAATTTTAGGCATCTAATGAGTCACAACCTTCCATAACACTGCACAATTATCTCCCCAAATTTAACTACAGATCAGAAATTGCTTGTAATGGTTAATTAGGGGCATGTAAAGTCAAGTACAATTAAATATGATTGTGTAAGTGGCATCACTTATATTACTTCCGTACCTTATATATTATTTTTCACTTTTTATCTTGAAAAAAAATTTAACAATATTGCATACTCAAGAGAATAAGAAAGCTACACGTTAGGAAGAGCATCCAATCAAGGTTATATTTTAGGCAAGCATGTAATTAATATGGTCACGTTTTCCATCATCCACTGTATCATCTACCTTCTCTTTCTTTTCCTTAAAATGATTGATAGTGCATTGATTTTCAGGTAGCAAATATTAAGTTAAAGATATACAGATGTCCTAAACTCCTAACCCTACAGATACAGTATTCCTGCACATAAAACAAGTTGGTTTGATAACATTTTATGGTGTAAACCTTACTCAGATAGAACACATTAGTTATGTTTCTTTTGGTCAAGAGCGCAACACGCAGCCAATGCATGCAGACATAATAAATTACTGCTTAAGTCAGGCAATATGCTGTTTAGTTCCCTTTAATATTAAGAGATAAAACTGCCAATAACAAGAGCTTTAATTTAATTGGTTCAACAGAATGTATAAATTATTATAAATTCTTGATACATATTTTCAATTTCTAATAATTTATACACAGAAAGTGTATCAAGAGATGAGAGCACACGAGAAACAAATTTGACCATACAATCAAAATGAATGACCAAGATTATATTTAGGTATATCCATGTACGGTTGGATAACTAATATTAACTCCTCTCATCTCTCATGTCAGCATATTACATGAATGATGAGAGCTTAAGAAGAACTAATATTAAGATTGTAAGTAAATGCATAAAATAATCTTGATCATATATATGTATAATTATATATGGTCAAGGTTAAATCTTCACTATTACTTGATATGCTCCCTACACACATACTAATTTGCTACAAAAGATTTGCTGCCCCCATTTATATTAGGGCAATGTTAGACCCAAATTGATTTGCAACATATTTGGCCTAATTTGTATTTTACCATTTTTCCCTGTAAGTTATTCGCGATGATGATTTAAATCTCATGTATCCAGAATTAGCAGAATAGCCAAATTTTAATTTTCTATTGCCCGATGTCAACAGCCACTCATTTTGTATACTGTACAGTACAAAGCCTGTAGAAATAATATATACAAGTGATCTGTAGTTCCAAAACCATTTTAAGCAACACATGACAACCAATATACCCTGAATAGAGTGAACAATAGCCTGGAATCACCAATAATCTAGCAATGCAAATTTCACTTGTAATCCAATTTTACCACCATCAGTCACAAGCTTAGCAGCTGTTACCAACCAATGGCCAGGAGCGTCATGTGGGCCTCGCACAACTTCAGCAGTCTCCACGTATTTAAGTAGCTTACCAGTGCGAACTGGCACAGGTGGACCGTCTGGATAAACTCCAGAGTTAAGTGCAGTTGGAGCCTGCTTTGGAGGACCAGTGATGCTGTGCTGTGTGAATGAAAATGTTGTGCTCAAATTTGTGAGAAAAGATGATTTTCTTGAAGCCTCTGGTGCCCCAGCCCACTCTAACTTCCGGATACTGCAATTGGGTATATGAGTGAAGAGAAGACGCAGATGAACCACATTCCTTGGCCAACTTCCTTTGCTAATGAGTTGTGCACCTGTAACAATATAAACACCTCCAGAACTATTCAACCAGTTAGGCTCATGCTCAACCACTGCCGTGCACACATTTGAAAATCTCTTCCATCTGATTTTTTCAAGAAATTGATCACTGGATTCATTATCATCAGATCCTCGCCACATAGATGGTGTGTTCGAGGTTGAGGTTTCTGAAGATAGGATCATTTTATTTGGGAGGCCTGAAAGATGATGTATATGTAAAGCAAGTCTATCACATTTCCTGCCCTCCAAGTACAAGCGCATGCCAACCACAGGTTTTTGTTCACTTACCACCTGACATTTTGTATAAAATACCATAATTAACAAGAGAATGTTGTGTGAACTATAAGAATAAAGGATCGATGATTCAGGACAGTTTCCAGACAAAGATAAGAGGAGAGGAGGAAATAGTGAAAATCTAAAAAATCTCTACCAAGCTATGCAGCACATATTTTGAAGAAAACAGAAAGAATAAATCATAGGTGGCCAGGAGCTCACATAAGGCCACATCAACTCACTGCTAGTGCTTACATATTATGACATGTTGGAACTGAGTACATTTCTGAGTTCTCTCTCCAAAAACTCAAATCCCAAAATTATCAGAGGTGACCAAATGCTAACATAAGGTCTAGAAGCACGTGATCCACTAAAATGTATAAATCATCCAAACTTCACACTTCATACAAATAGCATTCTGCCACTTCCACTGTAATCAGAGGCTTGCCAAAGGTAATATGACACAGTACAAGATAGGGATCAGTATCTCTTTGGTTGAGGCACACACACCTGTGGAGCCTTAGAGTTAGGTGTATCTTTCTAGTCCAGGCAATACATGAATTTAGTGTATTATTTATATGATAAGTGTAAAACCCAATAAAACCCGGCCATATGGATTGCAAACTCTGATGCTAAAGGGTTAAAATAAAATGTAAGAATTAACTAGTTGCAGTCTTTGGGATTCTTCGAAGAAAGCAGCTTGGACTTTTATATTCTATAAATTGAACATCTTAACAAATGTTGTTTGTTTAGCTTATTTTGAAGAAAAATATGCACTTACTTTTGCTAACTTTCAGATAGAGCTTTGGAAAAAAAGTGATTATTTCTCAGAAAGCTTTATCAAACACATCTTTGGTTTGCTATTAATATCTAATATTTTATTGTTGTCTACTTTTCTTCTGTTTTTCTAATGTTAACATCTATGTTTAGTTAGGCAAGTGCTTTTGGTGCCTTTGCCTCCAGATGTTAAAACTCCCTAGTGCCATAAGGATGTTTTTTGCCTTTGACTACCTTGGCCACTTCTTTTGAAAGATAAACGATGACAGAAATGAGAATATCTTTCATCCACCTATAAAGCTTAAAGCTATTTAGAACTCATTACCTAACATGTATAGTGAAATTTCAATAATGAAATTTCTCAGGGACAAAAAAAAACATTGTTTCTCACAAGTCACAACCAGTTCTCTTATTGTCTGAAAGCATCCTAGACCTTGTTTGGCTCCTGAATCTTAGGATTCATCGAGACATTTCTCACAGGATTTATGTCCTAATCCTACTTGATACCATTTATTTCAGACTCCTACATTCACATCAAGACATTTATTTCTCTGACAATACATATTAAATAAGTTATACAAGAAAACTCAAGAAGGGTAACAGACTAACAGCTAAAGTATCCAATAAAAGAATTAGGCAGGATGGAAACAATAGCTGGTTAAAGAACATCCAAATTTTATAACCCCCAGCTAAATTTCTCACAAACCAGAAATGACAGGTGAAAATTCATTCCTGACATTAAGTAAAAACTTTCTCAAAGCAAATATCAAACTCAAATGTAAGAGTAAAGTCTAACACATACAATACTCGCTCAAACACAAGTTTGGTTAACAGTACCTGTGTAGAGACAATATGAAGCTTTGGACCCATGAAACTAAATTGAAGGGAAGGGGAAGCAGTCTTTCTCCGCTGATGCCTGAGTGGTAGCTCACAAAACATGGGTGCCCATTGCCTTGGAATTTGAAACTCCAAAAAGTATTGTAAATCTTCGCGAGTAGGCTTATCTGCACAGAGAAAAACATACAAGAACAATTTAAGAGCCAAAACTCATTAAGTTTTTGGCAAAAAGTCAGTTAACACCCTTCAACACTATAGTATATACGGTTTATGCCTTAAACTTCAAAAGACATAAGATGGTCCTTGGATTTCCTAATGTGTGAAATGTTCCATGACTGGCACATGGCATCTTTGCTCAGGATTTTTATGGTTGCATGACAGGTATATGACACCTTAGTTAAATTTGGGACATATGCCCATCAAGAAGTGCATTATGCACACATTGGGAAGCCAAATAACCATCTTCTTTGTTTATGTTTAAGGACTAAACTGCAGATGTAAAGTTGAAGGGTGTAAATTGAACTCTTCCTCTTCCCTAGTTTTTATTTTGGAGCTTATCTACATCATAGTAAAAATATAAAAACAGTAATAGACGTAAGCTGGATTTGGACATATGTAGTAGATTAAAGTATCATTATTTAATCAGATTAAAACGTACAGCGTAGATACAGATTGATTGCATGACTAAGATATCCACTTCCAGGAATTCCTGTCAGAAGTGAGGAAATAGGAACAAACTTGAAGAGGATTGCTTCAGGGTTAGAAGGTACTGTCTGAAGCCAATTTGAGTGACTGTGCTTGAACATATCTCCTCCTCTTTTTGAGCAAATAATAGTGAGGCCCTGTTCCAAGATAAATCAATATAGTCACAACCTAGATAGTTTATTTAATTCAAATGAAAAAATTATTTCCCTATTGGGGCTTACGTCCTTGCTTGATGTTTCGGAAATACTAGTGAACTGCATTGTGTTTGATTGCATCACACGATTAAAGACCTCGGGGACCTACATGAATAGAGAGATTGCGTCAACAGAAAAGTAACAAATATGTTGAAGTTGCAGAAGATATAACACTATACCTTCTGTTTACTATCTGGTGTCTTCCTCTGCAGTAAAGAAGGGCTTCTCACATCTGAGAATAAAAAATCTCCAAGATCCTCCAAATGTCTCCTGAGATCACCAGGAGGAATCTTTGAAGAATGTTTTTGCTTGAGACAGATTACATCTTGACCTCCTACAGCCATACCCACTATTATATGTGTACCATATGTCTGGATGAACCTGCCTAACAAAATTGATTAGTATCATATACTTGTCAACCCAAGATTATGCACCATTCAAACTGTCAACATCAGTTACTCTGCCAAACAGTTTCACCCATAAAACACTCAAACATGAACACACCAACTAACATCAGCTGAAACAGGCACTATAAGGTAATTCGAGCCTCCTGCCATATGGTAAATTTTGTGGGATGGTCAAAATGATGAGAGCATAAAACCAGAAACAAAGTGAATCTATCAAATTCAATTCCATTAGAAGATATATAAAGCGAAAATAAGCTACTTTTACACCGGGAAAACAAAGGCACCATAATTCGTCTATCTACCAAAGTTTTTGTAGAATCTTTGCGTTTACCTAGACAAAGAAGCTGGATCCCAATGAGCTGGAACAGACTTCTTTACCTCCTCTTGCAGTATGAGTGGAGAAGCAGTGAGGTGCAAATAGTAGAGTGAAATGAAATACCCGTCAAAAGCAAGGTACTTGGTGTCAGCAGCATCACGAAACCAATCACCACTCAAATCAAAAAGCGCGTTAAAATAGCCAGAAGGAACTTTCCCTTGCACTGCAGATTTCTGATTAAGCAACTCAGACATCTGCAATAAGGAGAGAAATAGAAATTTAACCAAAAAAACACAGATCTTTAATTCAAAAAAGAAATCCTCCCAACTCATCTACAGTAACAGACAAAGAAGAAGGAGAAGAAAAGGGACCTGGTTGAATTCGAGTACATCAGACTTGAAGCGTATTCTATCCCCTTTATCACAACGAATATTCTCAGAAACCCCTTTAATGGTGACTCCTCCAGTTCCAGGAATCAAAATATCCCTCTTGTTCTGTTCATCAAGCACCACCAACCTCCCTCCACGAATTCCCTTTGCGAATCTCAAGCGAAAGTCGCTGGCCAAATCGAACCCTTTTCCCAGACACTCCAATGCCACCATCTCAACACCCTTCTCCGCCGCCATCTCCTCGACGAAAAAACAGTTCAGGGATTCCAAAAAAGAAACCTCAGAGAAAGAGAGAGAGAAGGAAAGAGTTAAGTTTACGACGGTGCCAACCAACCCCAATTGAAATGGGTTAGCTATGCCATGTGGGGTGTGGGCCAAAACAGAAAAGATGTTGGCTTTGGTGTTTTGCAGTAATGGGTATTGTTAGATGTGGATGGAAAGTTCGGGGAAGAAGATGGGATGAGCGAACGATACGCAGCTTTTAATAAGGGAAGATAAAAAGGAGTACTTTGGAATGGTTTGGTTTTGAAGAGAAGAGAGGAAATAGATGTAGCTGCTATGTAATGCAAGTGTAATGAGTTGAATGTAATTGTTTAATTGTTGGAGTTTGACTGTGTCAGTAGTATTATTGTGAAAATGGCAATAAGATGGAGAAAGAATAATATTTATCTATCTGCGTGTGTTTGAAAAGAATGGGTATCGCTATGTCAACTGAAGATTGTGATATGTTTTATTTTTTGCCGTTACTTTACTCTCTTCTCTCTCATTGGACTTTACCTACTACAATACTCCTTTTTCATTTCACCAGTTGCTCTCAAACAACATCAAAGATGCAACGGAAGGGAATAGGGAATAGGGAATAGGGAACAGGGAAAAGGAAACCCTCTCCCATATTTCTAATTTCTTCATCTGTCTGGTCAAAGACAGCGGACACACATTTTAAAAATGGACTCTCTTTTTTTTATGCCAATCCCAATATGAGTTTATACAAATCTACATAATGTTCCCAACGCAACACTAACATTTCTTAACTATGATTTACATGCATTACTTCTATGTTTTAGAGACCACATGTAATCTCTACAGAGAATTGGGTCAAATCTCTCAAAGCGACAAAGTCATTTTTTTTAATATTTTACTTAATTATATATTTAAGATTTGAATTTAATATTATTGTTTAAGTTTGAATGATATCGTATTAATTAATTTACATATTTAATAATATTATTTAAATTTATAAAAAAAATATAATTTTCATAGTAGTATTAATTGTTATATTTATTAAATATAATATAACATTAATTTAAATAATACTATTAAATTAAATAACAAATATA
>JAMLFT010000633.1:0-38864 GCA_026544285.1 Pachyrhizus erosus | reverse complement strand
TTATTATCGTAGGATTAAATTGTAACTCCCTAGAGTCGTTACGCTATAAGTAAATACGCGCGCGCTATCTCTGATGTTAATTAATTATAATAATATTAATGAATAAAAAGGGACGTTACATGTTATATTAAGATTGCAATAAAATTTGTACTATCGATGGTTAAGATTATATTAATCTTACAATTTAATTTATCTAAAGGAGAAAGATATATTTAATTTAAATAATGTATCTTGATTAAAAAATTAAATCAACTTAAAATTGAAAATAAGTTTAAAAAATAGACTTTGAAAGAGGTAAAAATACAAAATAGAAAAATATTAATATATAAAAATACATTATTGAGTGACAAAATTTTAAATGAACAACTTTTTAATTATAAAATATAAATAATTCATATTACACAAATATCTATTTTATTTATAATTGTAAAACTTTTTCCCTTAAAGATTATCACTGGTTGTTTATATTTTTGTTTGTTGAATATACTCATTCTATTTTTCATCCTTAAGCAAAGATGAAAACCAAAGTTATTCTCCTTTAGGCTATCACCTTCCCTAAGGAGTTGATGGAAGAAATTTTGTTGAGGTTGCCTACAAAGTCTTTGTTGCATTTCAAATGTGTCTAAGTCTTGACAATCTCTAATTTTGAAGCCCCAATTCACTAAATAATTTTAAAATAACAACTAAAGGCTTATTTCTTTGATTTATTTTATTTTAAATTAATCTATTTCTTGCTAGAGTGTGTTTAGTTTATGAAAGATTTTGATATATACGACTTTGGTGTAATTGGAATGATATTGCCAATGTTGTCAATGTGGTGGTTTGAAAATATACTATGTAGTTATTATAACAAATTTTGTGAGTTTGAGACTATATGATCTTATAACATTTTTTTCTTTTCGATGTTTGGGAACAAGTTTTTTAATTGAGCTCTTCATCAAGTAAATCTCTTTATATCTAGGTTTTTTTTTATTTTTAAACTATAATTGATATTTTGGATTAGAATATTTGATATTTATGTTATTTTACAAAAATTACGAAAAATTCTACACATAATTTTAAAATTTCTAGTAGTGTCCTACATGTGAATTTGTTTTACATCATTTTATTGGATAGTGACTTGGTAATCATAAATGATATGATGATCATAACACATGGTATTTGTGAAAGGTTAACTCTAGTAAAAAAAATAAAAGAAGTTTGGCTTGGGTGATAAGACATCATAGAGTATAATGCATTAATTATATGCTTTTCTTTAGTACATTTCTAGATTTCTAGAGAGCATGCGCACTAATTAAAATAGTTTAAATTTATTTTAACTTTTCTATTCTATAGAGTGTTCACCTAACAATTGTGTTCAAAGTTGTAGTAGCTAAGACTAGGTATGGGTCAAAGATATGTGTTGTATGCATTGTTTCATTGCTAAGAACATTATGTTTATTAGGTATTTATTGTCATTAAGGTAAATTATGTAATTAATAAAGTTGTTTATGTAACGATCCAATTTGCTACAGGAGAACTTAACTTATTTTTTTTAACGGTTTTAGTTTTAAATAAACATTTATATTATTCTTATTGTAAAAATACATGTAAATTTTTTGTTTAAAATAAACCACTTATTTTATTCAACTTTAATCATTATTTAACAACATATTAATTCTAAAATCAAATACTTTTCACATGTTAAAATATTCAACAAATGAAGAACACCCATTTTCACATCATCTCATTGTTTATGAGTAAATATTGAGGCAATCATGCAACAATCATATTGTGTGACTCATGACTCCTTATTACTAGTCGTAGCTAAAAGGACAATACTCATAAAACAATACTACTAAAAATAATTTGGGATATTCTTGTAGGGTTTCCTCATGATGTAAAATAATTCTTCGTGTATGCAATCCTTGTCCAAAATGAATCTATCTCCAAGCCCTATACCCCTGCGAATGTGAATGTCACTATCATGAAAATCACACACACCACCAAACAATGCAATGATAAGCTAAGTGAAATAAAAGTGAAGTGTTACGATTTACAATGCATAAAATAATTATATTAAAGCAACAAGGAAAACCATAAATAATGAACATATAATTATAAAATTCATGTATTGATAAATATTCACAAAACAATTTTATTAATCTAATATTAATATCATCCACATAATTGTTAAAAAGAATGATGCTTGTCTTGTTATATTGTAACCACTAATGAAATGAAACACTACTCTATTAAGACTTCTAAGGTGAAGGACCATGTAAACTATCCCTTAATCATGGTAAATATCAACAAAAACACCTATCTTATTCCAAGGCGACACGTGCCTAAAACCATTTGGGGATATACAACAATGGTATGCGAAAATGACAACAATTCAATAAGGATAGATTTATGTAGGTGTTGACTTACTGCGACACAAGATTTATAGTAATCTTGATCTACAATGTGAGATTCACTCATATATTTATTCCTAAGAGAAAGCACCACTTCTTTGCTCATCTTTCCCACATTAGGCGTGTGCCCTACCTAGATTGAACAACGTACTTATGTTTATCCTCTAACAACATTGTCACAAACGACAAACTCATGCATAAATGCATGATAACAACAACAATGTTATCGCAAGACTAACTATTTTCATAAAATCATTAATATAATTGTTTCATGATGTCAATGCTTATCCTTAAAATTAATATATCATCAAATGACATTTCATAGAGTCTAAATCACTTGTAACTTTATTATAGGATCCTCATAGAACAATCTCATTAAGGAATAAACAAATATTACTTTTTCTTGTGATGTTCTCGAAATTATAGCATATCTCTTTATTCTTTTACAAATTCATCATTCATTTTTATTATGGTGTTCTTAAATGCATCATCTATAGTTTAATTTTGGTCTTAAAAATATTATATATTTTTTCCACAACAATATATAACTTGTAACTTTTATAATTATGATTATAAGTATGGAATTATTCAAAATGAAACCTGCCTATAAAAATAGTTAAAATATCTTCATTTAACTAAAATATGGTTCTAACACATGAATATGAATTTAAATAATAAATTTTTTAAGTCATCCAAACAACTTAACTTTTATAAAACTTGCAACGTTATTGGTCAAATAACCAATGTGATAAAATAAAATTTATTTTTTTATGAAATATTAAAATATTTTATTTTGTTAAAATATGATTTAATATGCTTGCATAGATGTTTAAAATATTTTTTCTTTTTGAAGATCATTTGCCTTAGTAAGAACCATGAAAACTTTTTTTAAATTAGTTACTATAATACAACTAAAAGAAAATATAAGATTAAATATCAAATGATTTGTTTTAAAGTTGTACCAAAACTTTATGGAAATCTTCTCAAGTCTATTTTCGTAATTAAAAGTCCCTTGTCAAACAAAAACCTACAAAAATTTAAAAAATTTCAAGAAGACAAATTGATTGACAACATTCCCAAAACAAATTAATTGGTAAGATCTGTATGTAAGTCTAATTTTTAAAATACTTATGCTACCAATTTTTAGTAAAACTAAATAATTCTAGGTTTAAAAATCTTTGAAATTACTAAAAAAATAACAAGTATACAATTTATAACAAATTTTCTTGTAAAACAATTTATAATTCAATATCAGACCAAAAGCAATACATAATAGCTAACTTCAAAAAATCATCAAAAATTAAAAACTTAATGAAAATGAGCATATTTTATATCAAACGAAACTCTATGATGTCTAGTTTTGAAATATTATAAACTCATTCCAATTTCATATCCATAAAATTATAAAACTTCAAATCAAGCACCATAGCTCAATTAATGCACCCAAAAATAGGCACAACTTGTACAAGGTATAACTCACTCATTGCTTAATGTTTTTACATAATTCATGAATCCTTTAAATAGGATTTTGAGTCTCCTTTCCAATGAAGCAAAAATCAACACAAAAAGACACCTATAACTCTAGATATAATTAATTCTTTTATATATGTTTAGTACAAAAAATTTCAAACATCACTACTCATCAAACCAACTTTCATATAAACTTGAAATCCACAAAAATCATAATTTTTTTTTTTACCGAAATTCAAACAATACAATCAACCTCAGTATAAAACAACCTATACATACAAGAAAAAGGTTAGCTTTGCTTACCCCAATGAGCTATTAAAAATATTTATTCCCAAAATACATGTGCTACCCATTTCTTTATACTTATAGTTGATAGTCAAACATAATTTAGGAAAGGTTACTAAGCACAATTGATTCCCAACTATGTGTTACACAATTAAAATTTTTTAATTGTATGAAGATATCTCCATGGTATATAATTGTCCTTGCATGATCTAGACAAATTAATCTCTTTGTTAAACGTAAAATTACGCTCTTGGCAATCATTGCAATTGTAATATATTGTGTTGGTGTATTAGGATATCACTAAAATGCTAATCACGACATTCTATTTTGAGTTTTTCCCTTTTATTTTTTCTTAAGGTGGAGATACTTTTAATAATCGCTTGACTATAGTGCATCATCTATTATATGACACTAGTTATGAGATCTTTATCAACCTTTAATTAGGCATGACAATAAAATCCAAATTGGAGAATGTGGTTTAACCCCAACTTGATTTTGATGGAAAAAACCCACTTTGATAAAATCCAAATGTATAAACCCTCGCCTTTGAATTTGCTCCACTATTTACTATATATATATATATATATATAAAGTTTGCTAACATATACATCGTTATTTTTTAGTATAAATGTGTTAGCAAACTATAACTAGATATTATCTTAAAATACACCAATGTTGTAATTTGTTAACACACTCATATTAAAAAAAATATGATGTGCATGTTAACAAATTCGTATGAAATTTACAAACATAACACCATTTTCTAGTATTAGTGTGTTAGTAAGATTTAACTAGAGATTTTTTAAAATATACTAATGATGTAACTTGTTAACACATTTATTAAAAAATAAAAATGTGTATGTTATCAAACCCTATATATATGAGTTAAGATTTTATTTATGTACTTTTATTTTTCATATTGATTAAAAATATAAATTAATTGTTAAGTAATTATAATTAAATAAGAATGTAAAATAATAATGTATATTCAGATGTTGCACCAACGATTATTAATCTCGCACCTTTATTATTTTGTACAAGACCCAAATTATATGCACAGTAAATCCCGTGCGATGATACCAATAATAAAATATCCTAATAAGGTTATTTTAATTGTAATATTCATAGTTAAATATTTTAAATATGGTACTATTTATATCCACAGGAGAAATGAACTCTTTTTATTTTTAAGATATTTATTATTTATTAATTTTTATATATTATTTGCACTACAACCTAATCAATAATTTAATATATAATTTATTTAAAAATACAATGGGTTACCTGTTGGTTTATCCGAAACTGATAAAATCCAATAGAGATGAGGATGTGTTTAATTATTTTAAAATTGCCTTTCCTAAACTCGTTGCCAACTTGCCTCATTGCCATGCGTACCTTTAATCCCAACTAGACAACAACTTCTTGTAATGTGATGGTACATTATGCTTGTTGAATATGAAAAGTGCACCTCTCAAGTCTCGAATGTTTTACTAATTTGAGATTAAACAACTATCGAATGCAAAAAATACCAACTTACTTAAAAAATGATTTGATCGTTTTTGGGACCATACCTTTTATCACATTGTCCAGACCAACAAAATGCACAATAAAAAGGTGCCATCTACACACAACACATAAGGCACTTACTTGGTTGACATCATTCACACACACAATACACACCCTAAACCCTAAATTAATATGTTATTAATTAAATTGATTCCATTCGAATTGAATAGAAGAAAAAAAATGTACAAATATTATTCATAACCAATTAGACCCAAACTAACCTACCAAAGATGATAGGTTTTGGTCAAGATTTGATCTTGATTGGAAGAGTTATTTTATTTCGTTTATAGTAAAAATTTATTTATTTTATTTGAAAGATGATTATTTTCTAAACACAGCCCAAACTGCGGTTGGGCCTTTCATCCAAACAATAGTGGGCCAGGCCCGTCACGTTCACACCTGCTTTCATTTACAAACAGGGAAGCCAACTTGGTTCTATATTTCTCTTCTTGAGTTCTCGCCGGTCACTAATCAGAATTCCAATTCACAGCTACATCGTTTCCTGCCACTTTCTCCATAGACATGGTTTGTTTTTCTTAGTGTTTTAATTTAACGTTTTCAATTTCAATTTCAATTTTCAAGTATGAACGTTTGGTGTCTTATTTTTGTGCGGGTTTGGTTCCAGGCTACGCTTGCCGATTCTTTTCTCGCCGACCTCGATGAACTCTCTGATAACGAGGCTGAAATTCCCGTCAGTATAATAAGCTTCCTTTTCTTTTTCTTATTTTTTTTATTTAACCTGTAAAGTTTGAAGGAAAAGGTTTTGTTACGAATAAGGTGGTTCCTTTTGTTTCAGGAAGATAAGGATGTGGATGCCGCGGACATGGAAGAGGATGTTGATGGAGACCTTGCCGACCTGGAAAACCTCAACTATGATGACTTGGACAGTGTTTCCAAGTTGCAGAAAACCCAGAGGTACATTGATATTATCCAGGTTAGTTACTCATTGTTTCCTTTTGAGCGATTTTAAATTGCCTACAGTCAATGTTTTAAATTGCGGTATTGGTTGTGGTCTCATTGCGTTTCTTGATATTGTGAGAAATTGTGAACATATACTGTTGATGTGGCCACAATTGCAGTCTGTTGCAATTGCAAGCATCTCAAAAACCTTGAAGTTGTGTCCGGAATTGTGGGCATAGGTTGTTTTTTTAAACCTTCAATTACATAACCGTGTCGCAATTTAAAACCCAGGGTTGTCACTGTCAATGCTATTGCTGTTGTGTGCTTTATTGACTTTTGTAGAATGTAGAATTAGTTTGACTAAGCTGGGAATTAGTTGCAACTGAGATCCCTCTTATTGTTTTATGTTGTAAAGATGTTGTTCTTTGTCTTTTAAGTTTCACTTTTTATGATATGTAGGGTGTTTTATTTATTTAGACATATATATTGACATGGGTGTGTGAATAAGGGCTAATGTTATTTTTTATGGCAGAAAGTGGAAGAGGCACTTAAAAAGGGGTCAGATGTCTCAACTCAGGGAGTGGATTTAGAAGATGATCCTGAATACCAGCTGATTGTGGATTGCAATGTGCTGTCAGTTGACATTGAGAATGAAATTGTTATTATTCACAGCTTTATTCGTGACAAGTATCGCTTGAAATTTCCAGAGCTTGAGTCACTGGTGCATCACCCGATTGATTATGCGCGCGTTGTTAAGAAGATAGGAAATGAAATGGATCTGACTCTTGTTGATTTAGAAGGTCTTTTACCCTCGGCTATTATCATGGTTGTCTCTGTTACAGCGTCAACTACAACTGGCAAGCCACTTCCTGAAGAAGTCCTTAGTAAGACAGTTGAGGCCTGTGATCGAGCTCTTGATCTTGATTCAGCGAAGAAGAAAGTTCTTGATTTTGTTGAGAGTAGAATGGGCTACATTGCACCTAATCTTTCTGCTATAGTTGGGAGTGCTGTTGCAGCTAAACTCATGGGGACAGCTGGTGGTCTAGTATCTCTTGCAAAGATGCCTGCTTGTAATGTTCAGCTTCTTGGTGCCAAGAAAAAGAATCTTGCTGGGTTCTCCACGGCAACATCTCAATTTCGTGTAGGTTACCTTGAGCAAACAGAAATATTTCAGACTACTCCTCCTTCTCTAAGGATGCGAGCATGCCGACTCCTGGCTGCAAAGTCTACACTTGCAGCACGAGTAGATTCAATACGTGGGGATCCATCTGGAAACACTGGTAGGGCTTTCAAGGATGAGATCCACAAAAAAATTGAGAAATGGCAGGAACCCCCTCCTGCAAAGCAACCGAAACCACTTCCAGTTCCTGATTCTGAGCCTAAAAAGAAGAGAGGTGGTCGTCGGCTTAGGAAGATGAAGGAAAGGTCAGCATAGTTTTAATTTGTCTGTACTGATTTTTAAGGTTGCAGGGTTGAGGTTATGCTTTCTTTATACCACTTGCTTTTGTTTTTTAATTCGTGACTTGTTGATTCTTATGTCAGGTATGCAATAACAGACATGAGGAAGTTAGCTAATAGGATGCAATTTGGAGTCCCAGAAGAGAGTTCATTAGGTAATTTCATCAGATTTATCTTGTTCTGATCTGATTTACTTTTGCAATTTTTTGCGTTTTGATTTTTAATTTGATGTACACATTTATATTTATTTTATTAAAAATATAGGGAATTAGGGATTGGATAGAAGGAATAAGAAAGAGAATATACAGTGAAGATACTTTGAATAATTATGTTGTGATAGTGATGGAAACCCTATATTAGGAACCAATAAGCTGAACCACATGGGGGAAAAAGAAGGGAGGGGGTTGAAAAATATAACTACCTGCCAATGTAGCATGTGGTAGTGGGAAAAAAGGTATGTGATATTCTGTTAGGCTATTAGTAAAAAAAAGGAGTGAAGAGAAAAGTGAGCAAGAATTGAATTAGGAAATTGATGGGGGATAGGACTTAACTTTTTTATTCATTGTGTTCTTCTGTATTACACCTCAGAGAGTAGGCTGATCTTGATATTTTTCTGATTGTCTGATATTGATTCAGCATAGAAGATAACTAGCTTTTTCTATCCATTTGTTCTGGTAATTCTGACCCGATTCCTAACAATTATTAATCCAATTAGATAATTGATGCAGCAAATATGTGTGAAATTAACTACACAAAGGTTGAAGAAATTCTTATATTTTTTATTCAAACTGGAATGATCAAAATGTTCCAATCAGGCAGAATATAAAGGCAGCCAACCCTAGGTTGGGCTGCATTTACATATGAAAAATAGTGAAACTGAAAAATAAGGTGAATATTAGAAAAATGGCTTGAAACATGTTGAAACAGCAATTTTTGGGTACAAGTATAAAACCTAGTACAAGCCTCAAGCTGAATATTCTGCCTCTAATGTTCCATGTCTGCAATCCGGGCCAAAGTACTAGGGTAGTATAAGATGGTAAAACTATTAGATTATAGAAGCCTGGCCAAATTGCTCTTCCAACATAGTAAGTCCCATAATTCCTAACACAGCAACAATGGCAAAATATGAAACCTTTTGGAAACTTAAATGTAAAATGTCAATCTCTCCTTATATTCTTATGCTTTTATGCTTTTGAATTATAGGAGATGGTCTGGGTGAGGGCTATGGAATGCTTGGTCAGGCTGGCAGTGGCAAGCTTCGTGTGTCTGTTGGTCAAAGCAAACTTGCTGCAAAAGTTGCTAAAAGGTAAGTGCTTCTTGTTGCTTTTAGTTCTACATATATTATTATGTTCTGGCTATTTGATATTTTGATTGTGTCGCAAGATACTAAATTATGTTTCATGTCTCTATTATATTGTATTTCTAACCGATCACAATGACAATTCTGATGGACTATTTTCATTTGTCAGATTCAAGGAAAAGAATTATGGCAGCAGTGGTGCTACATCTGGTTTGACATCAAGTCTTGCATTCACACCCGTGCAGGTTAGCATAATTTTTTACTGTTTCTGTAGATGTTCTCCTGCTTTTTAGGACCATAACTACAACAAAAGTTGTTAATTTTGCACAAAATGGTTATGGGAAGCTGTGAATGGAAACATTGTTAAGCATGAGAAGCTAAAAAGGAAATTTAGTGACAGAAATCAGTTGGTTACTTCCCTGCTGCTATGGTGGCAGACTGCTACAATGTGATCAAGAAGATATATTCTGTTTGACCATTTCAGGAGCTGATATAGGGGATTGTAATAAAGTTTGCATTACCCTGCTGCATATTCATAGTTTTCCCAGGTTGCATGAACACAATCTGTACCTCACCTATTTGTTATCACATTATTTCTTTTTATTCCTCCCCTCTTTTTGGCAGCATATTTTTAGCTGGATAACCTCTTAATATAACAGAAACTGTCATTAATTGAACTCTTGTCCTTTGCTCCTCTGTTTATCTTTTAGTAAGTTAGTGGGGAACGTAGTTGAACTGATGTTTCTATATGGGATGTAACCGTGTGAGAAGGGAGGATTTTGTGTGGATTGGATAGGTTGATGAAGTCTACTGATAGACTACAGAAAATCAGATACTACAGAAACTGAGAATAGAAAATTGCAGAACCTTCTATTTCTTTTCCCCCCAAATCCTAATCCTCAACTGAATTTTTGCTCATCCCTCCCATTGTCTCCTCACATTTATTACTCTTCTCTAACAGAATGCCACTATCCATTTCTCCTCTCCCTTGCTGCCATGTGTCTAGGCAGTTTAGCAGTTACAAGAAAATACCCGATGCATGTTCCTTTCACTTGCTTGATTATCTGAAATCATTAAACACAATGTGTTTCCCTTTATTTCTGCTCTTATATTGCAAGTCCAAACATATCCACAATCACTTGAGTGTATCAGAAAACCAATGCTGGTTGGTACCATATTGAATGTTCTTCAAACTTCCATCTTTCTTCACACACTTCCTGGAATGTCTTTAAATTAGTTACCATATTTCTTACAAATGGTATTTTGGTGATCAAGTAATGTGGCCACTTCTTTGCAAATGCTGGTGACATTGATGATTCAGCAAATGCTCAAATAAACACACCAACATTATGCATAATCAGTGCTATACCCTGGCCTTTGAAATTATGGACATTAAACCCTATTGGAGCATCACCACCTTCTGTGACAAATAACAACTTAAGCTTCGTTGGTCCTCTAATTATTGTATTAATGGTATCCTATTGATCTTCAAAAGCATCCCTACCAATACATATGGTTTTCTCCACGCAGGAACAATGTGTGCATGTTGGGATAGAAGAAAAAGGGCATAGTAGTTACGGACAATTAGTAAGGGAAAAATAGTTTGGACAGTTAGAGCAATTGGATAGTTTGTGGCTTATCAATTTGATGAACAGGGAGAAATGAGGAGGGAAAGATTCATTAAGAGAATTGGAAAGTCTGTAAAAAACAGGGAATCCATTGTGAAAGGAAATCCTTGGAGGAGAAATATTTTCCCTTGTTTCTGTTTATTTCCATTCATTCAATCAATGAATTTCCCAATTACTTTAGAGCTTCTTAGCAAGGTTTGTTGCAGTATATTATGGATTTATGGAAAATAGCATTGAACATTTCTCTCTCTGCACCTTCATTGAACATTTCCAAAGTATGACTCAGTAGTCAATAGCATGCTATAGTGGTGTTGTGGAGCGGCCTTGGGCTACAACAAGATTCAAAATTCAGATAACAGAATGGTTTTCAGTGGTGTCTGTAGCAGCTGCAATCATGTCATTATATGCACTATAGCACAATTGTGAAGGGTTTTAGAAATCTTGTTCAATGTTTTGTTCGTGCAACATGCATTGCTCTCTCACCCGTCTCAAGATAGACACCCAACACTGAGTTCTTGCTAGTGTTGTTTCTTGTTTCCAGCCAAGCTCAGTAACTTTTGGAAAAGCCCAGGCACACACACTTCTCTGTTTTGCACATATAATGTTCTGTGGATTGTTCTCACACGCTCTGCTCCTTCCAGTTTTCACGCAAGTCTTGAGATAGGTCTATGAAGCGGAGAAGACACAGCATATGGTTGATATTTTCAGCAAATTTTTCTAAAACTTATATAGCTTTGGCAAGAATGTCTTCTTGCACCGTGTTAAGCTTTGGGAAATTGTTTTGTTAATTTGTGCCTTGTGAAACTCAATGCCTATATTATTTATAAAACAATGGGAAAGACTTTTGAGTTCCTAGTTCTTTATTGGCTTTTGGTCTGCCTTCTGTTAAAGTGGTATTTCCAGCTGATGATTTCAATGGCACACTTTTGGTTTATTTGATTGATGTTGAGAGAAGTGAAAGATTTGTAGACCTATGCAACTAACCTAATGCATCTTATGACTATGCTCAGCAAAATTGAGTTTGAAATTGGAATGTCTGTTTTACTAGGTGCATAATTATTTTCGGTAGGATAGGTGCCTGAGTTATCACAATATCTAACTTTACATAGTTGCATAATTATTTTTTATTTCTTGATATGGTGCACTTTTCTGACCAAAAAGTATTTCACAGGATTTATATTGAATAACATATAGATATGTTCTTTCTTATTAATCAATGCATATCAATAATTTAACTGATGTTCATCATGGAGGATGGAATATTTGATCTTAAGAACGCTTTTGGCACAATAACCGTAATAAGTTTTACTTTTGTTGAAGTTTTGCATTCTTGTTGAATTATTTATATTTTGTTTTTCAGGGGATTGAGCTGACAAATCCACAGGCTCATGCACACCAACTTGGTAGTGGAACTCAAAGCACCTACTTCTCCGAAACAGGAACATTTTCGAAGATCAAGAGGACATGAAACCATGCATGAATACAAATTCTTGTTCAGTCCCCTGGATTTTTCTTGGTGGACATGCATAGAAGTTGTTGATGCTGATGGATATTACTTGATAGGTTTATGGTAGATTTTTGAAGCGTAGCCGCGTATGTTATTGATTATGTTGTTGATGCGTTCACTTGTATATGGCTTCTGCTATGCCTCATACCAGGTTCTTTTTCTTAGTAACAAAGAAATGATGATCAATATAGCGACCAGTTTCATTGGCTATCCTAAGAACAAAAAAGCATTGTCAATGTAGACCAAATATTTTTGCGGGTTTTAAGACGTGCGATTTACATCGGCCGTGTGCATTCAGGGGAATTAATTCCCCTAACGATTTGGCTAATGTTTGAGCCTGAATGTCGCTGGCACTGCTATTAAAATTGGAATGGCGATTCATCTTGTGAAGAGACTAGTTCAAGATTCAATAGTCTAATCATGATTGAATTGTAGTTAAATTGGTAATAATTAAAATTATATATTTAATATGTATATTATTATAAATGATAAAATAATCAATATTTATGTGAAATTTTTAAATATGTATTTTTATTTATTTTAGAGATATTATTTTATTAAATTAAAAAAATTAAAAAGGTTGGTTCAAACTAATTTAATACACTGATTTTTTTTTTAATCGGATTTGGGTCAGTTTGATCGATTGTGAACTGCTATGATTTTTTATTGTTAATGGATCAATTATGAAACTAGCTTTCAATTGGATCAGTTGAATTGATCATTTCGATTTGGTTTTCAAAACAATGACAACTAGGCAAATCCCTTTGGTTAGTAATATCATGTCTAATTATGTTGATTGTGTTTGTTGTAAGAATGTCAACCAAGTTTGTGGAAAGTCCAATAGTGGTAAACAAAATGGTAATTTATGATGCCATTATGATATCGTTGAGTGATAAAATTATTGTTCTATCTACAAAGATTATGTTTGGATCTTGTAATTATTGTTGATTAACTAAAATTAGATGAGAAGAAATTAATTAAAAGATTAAGAATTAGGAAATTGGGTTGACAATTTAATAATTAATTGAATATAGGGATGATAATTAATAGGTCTGGATAGGGTATTATAATATTTGTCTATACAATTTGTATTTGAAAATAATATTTATACTTACTCTTATATTTATGTGAGTAGCAACTTTAATCTTCATCCTTGTGTTTGTTTGATATTTATATACTCATACTTGTTACTCACACTTTACTTATATAAATTAATAAAAATAAATATTAGTTAAAAAATTTCTACAACTAAATCACCCAAATATAATCTTACGTGATTAATCTACATGAAAATAATAAATTATTTTAATACAATAAGAATTTTTTTTTTATAAATTTAATCTATATTATAATTAAATTTATAAAATTAATCCATAACACGATGACATAATAATAATTAGACAAATTTCACATGATCTCTTATAAATAACAAAGTTACGAGACTTACAAATTAAAATCTTCTATGACCTATGCTACTTGTTAAACATATTCCATTCCAACAACACCTTCCTTTTATTATAACTCACTCCAATTGATTTTCTCTCCTTTGTCTTAATAGTATACACATTTCTCCTACTATTTTTTTTATTTCAACTTACTTTCATGGACAAGTAATCATTAATAAGTATGCATAAGGATATAAAAAATTATAAATTTCTTCTTATCTATTATTCATATTTGAACATTATGTTTTACTAATTAAAATAGTAATTAATAAAATTTATAATTATATATATATGTGTGTGTGTGTATTTATGTATTAACATATTATAATTAAATATTTATATATTTTAATAGGTGCATGTATAAAATGAGGTGAGTATTATATTATTCGTACCTACACCCATCTCCATTAATTTTTTTAGAGTAATTTTTTTATCACATCTCCATTTATGTGGATATTTATCCTGCTTATTGTAAATATTTTTTGCGGCTACTCATACAATTCGGGTAGAATTGTCATCCCCAATTGAATAGTGTGTTTGAATATCTTCTAGAATCAATTTTGACCTCCAAAATTATGGTGAAAAAGTTGAAGCAACTATTTATTACTTTTGATTAAACTTGATTTTGAAATTGATTTTGGTAGAATTGAAAGTTAATCCAAACACACATGAATATATAGCAAGAAAAATTGGGGGAAATTAATGTTTGGAAAAATTTTAGGATTGGAAGTTCGCACAATGATTTTCTATTTGATTAATCACTTTACCTTATGTCTTCTTTGATTCTCATTATGGGTAAATTAATCTAAGATATCCTTTGTTCTTTTTCAAGACATAGAAGTGTATCTAATTGAATTGATCCTTATTCTAGTGATGACTATATTTAATTAAACCATTTGTTAATTCAATTGGTCTTTGAGGGATCAAACCTACTCTCTTGGTTTAAACCCTATCTTTTTCCTATGTGTCTAACAAATAACTTCACTTCTCAATTCTTCCCTAAACATCTAAAATTATGTGAAACAATGTTTAATCATTTAACACAATAAGAAAAATATCAATAAAAGAATTCAAATGGACATAAAGGCAATTCAATTAAATCAAACAGTCAAGAGTTAAGTTTCAAATCTAGAAAAGAAGAGTTTTACTCACATAGTCATGATAAAACACCCAACAGAAAGAAAAGGGAAAAAAAGGAATCAAACTAAGAGAGAATCAAAAGATGAGGTGTCATAAGCTTTGATCCTAAGTGTGACTATCTTAAGTGTTTAGAGTTATTAGAGACTCCTAATAGGGTCTATTTAAAGCCTGGGAGTACAATGGGTCGATGCATAACTTCAAAAATAAAAATTCCCAAAACATAAATTCTTGCATTCTCACAACGCTGTGATAATGGTCACTCCATTGTGACCGATGTTGGAAATCATAAAAACACAACAAATTCACTCATGGTAGTGTGATGACTATTACACCATTGTGACAAAGCTATGGAAGAGAAATTAAGCATCAAAGTGTGCTCATATCGATGTGGGAAGGTGCACATTGTCGTGACCACCATTTTCTTCAAGTCCTTCACCATAAACATGCTAAGATGGCTTTCAAACTTCTCCATGTAGACTTCATGCTTCCAAAGGTCTTCAAGTCTCTCCAAATGCTCTCAAATATTTAAACTTTTAATTTTCATGGCCAAGGCAACCTCCACATAATCTTCCTTGCAACAAAAAATGTATCTTAAAAATTCATCTACAAACATTAGTGACAACTTTTCTTTTTACCAAAGTAAAGCATATTTCTAAAAATATTATTATAAATTTTCATTCAAACTTAGAATGGAAATTCAAAGTATAGAAGTCGCTATTTCACAAAAATTCAAAGTATGGTATTTCATGATTATAAAATAAATTATACATTATTAAAACTTTGAATATTGTGATAAAACTTTAATTTTCTTGCATGGCTATTATAAAGATTTTTACATTTTTAAGTAATCATAAATTATCTTAAGTATTATTTTTAAAGTAATTTATTTTATTTTTTATTTTATAAAAGTTAACAATTTTATTGTATATAACATGTAATGGGATAACAATATGAAAAATTGATAGTGTTTTGTAATTCAATTATTGTGATAATATAACAACTTAACCAAATTTTGTTCAATCTTACAATAAAGAGATTTATCCTACTTAACAGTTGTAACGCCCCTTTTTATTTACTTTTTTAATAAATAAGGAGTTTTGTTTAAAAAGTTTTAGCGCAAATAAAAATTAAAACTTAACTCATCTAAGAAATTACAATTTAACAATAACATGATACTTCACATAACATCTATCTCGAGATCTTAATTAAACAAGATAGATAGAGTCATACAACTTATTATCATTACATCATTACAATATTTTTTATACTAAAACAAAACATTTCTTAACTAGGCTCCAAGATTAATATGATCTAGTTAGATTCTTCTGAAGGATCTTCCTCTTCTATGGAGTCTTCTCTTCTATTTGGATCATTAGTTTGTACTAACCTCAAGGAGGATTGTGGAGGTTGAGGAGTCTATGGTTGTCTTCGTGTGGCTCGGACTCCGGTGAATCTAGGTGGTAGGATTTGGGATAAGACTATGGGCAAATCAACATGATGGAATTGCCAAGGTACTATGATATTAGCTGGTCTAAAAGCGAACCAAACATATCCTACAAAAGTATCATTACTTTGGACTCTGTTGTAGGTCCATATTCCTTCTAAGGGTAACATTGTCAAATGAAATAGAAGCTGGAATTCATTTGCCATTTTGAGTCTGAAGAGATAGGGGGGTGTAGGAGTGAGTCATCAATCCCTTGGTACATACACATACAGTAGGCATAGCTTCCCTAATCATAATCTCTCATTTCACTGTATGTGCCTATTTAGGAATTCTACTCGTTTTCGGGCTCTTTACAACCTCCAATACTACTAACTCCAAGAGGGCCTATGTCAGCGTATCATTAATAATCCAAGTTGCAATCTTGGGTTATGATCAGTGTAGCATCCTAATTTTATATTTGAATATAAATATTATATATCAGCTTTCTTAGACATAGATAAGTTATTTAGACATAATTTTGATTTAATTAATCAAATCTAAATTTTCTTGAATGTATTTAGAAATAAATATTATGACAATTAAAAAAAAGATTTAAAAGATAAACTAAAGAAAAATAATTAGATAAAAAATTACTAGTAATAAGTCAAAATATTCCCTAGAATATTTGGGAAAAAGATTAAAACTTGATTTAATAATAATTTAAGAATTTAGAATAAAGAAAATTTAATTAGTAATAATAAAACTAAATTAAATATAATTTATAAAAATTTATTCTGATACAGAAATTATAAAAATAGGGAGAGGAAACTAAGAAAATAATTTTAAGAATTTTAAGATTTTTTAGAAAATTTTAGAAGTAAAAATAATTAAGTTAAAAATAAAAACAGAAAAAAAAGATAATAAAAGAAAAAAGAAAAGAAATAAAATGAAAATTAAAAAACAAAAAACATTGGGAGGATTCAAACTAGGGACCCTGAGGGAGGAGAAAGAGAGAAAACGCACCAAGTTGCCAACTGTGCTACCTACTCAGGATAACATATCCACGTCTTAATTAATATGTAAGCATTGGGTGAGTAAATGATAGGTAAAGCAAAAGTGAAAAATAAAAAGGGGATTGGTTGGGATTCAAAACTCGCCCCCTTAGGCTCCTTGGGAATATTGGGAAGAGAGAGTGACCATTGAGACCGTTAGGCCCATCGCTAAACTATTAACAAAATAAAATAGTTTTATTCCTTCCTCGTCTTCCTCAAAAACTGTCATGGTTGTCTTCTCAAAGCTTTGAGGCTTTTTTCCATATGCACCACCAAGCACCCCTAGGCATAGTGACTCAACATAGCTATTACCATAGCCTAAGCGAATAAAATAATCCCCCTATGGCGGCCAGAAACGCTATAAAAAGGCCTCGACCCAAAGTCGAAATCCGCTATTGAAGAAAGCTTATTTGTCTTCGAAAAATCCTCCATACACCTCCAAATTGCTCCAAACCAATCCCAAACAATTTTTTGTACGCCCAGTAACTCGTTAATGCAGAGAAATTGAAGAAAGAAACAAGGAGTCATGACTTTGCAAAGGTAACTCGAGCCTTCATAAGAGAAAATAAAAAATCTAAATTTAGGTAGCAGAGATCTTACTTTTTTTTTTTAATTTAATTACATAATGGTTCTATTTCGTTTCAAGTTGGATTCTTGATGATTTAAAGCTTTGAAACCCCCTAATTTCTCATAATTGAGAAACCAATTTCGTATTTTTAAGTTCTAAAAATTCGAACTCAAAAGGCCAAATTAGACAAACAATTGATCAATTAAAGACAGGGGAAGGATAAACGTAAATATTTGAACATTTCTGGATTGTTAATTTAACAGAAATACCATTAAAACTCGAAATTGAAAATTTAAAGTTCTTTGGTTCGAGCCCCAAACCAGAGGTTGAAGAAGACTAACAAAATACCAAAATACCCCTCTCTGAAAAATTACCAAAAAACCCCCAATTCTGCTTTCTTTAATTTTATGCCATTTCTACCCTTACCAAACTTTGAGTATTCATCAGAGGGAAGCTCAAAGTACAAGGAACAAAGTGAGATAATTATTTTTTAAAGAATTTAATAAAAATTATATTATTTTGAGAAATTCCAAAAATACCCATAATTGAAGAAAATGAGAATTTGAGTATGTTTTGGTGATGAATTTTGGGAAAAATGTTAGGAAAATGTTGTAAGCCTTCCCAGAGTCTAAAAATAAATTTTTGAAATTTTAAAAATCCTTAAATATAAAATGATATTTCCAAAATGACCATTTTACTCCTAGGTTATAAAATTCATTTTTTTTTATCATTCTAAGCCATTTTAATTTTTAGAAAACAACTTAAGTACCTTAAGACATAAAGTAGAATCTGTCTTAAAATTTTTGGGTTAAGAATCTAAAGTAAAAATTTGAAAAGATAAATTTTTACAAAATGACCAAAATACCCTTATGATTTAAAAATAGGAATTCTAGCATTTATGGAACATTATAATTTCAAGAAAAATAGTATAAACTTCCTAGACTACTGTTTGAATCTATATCAAAATTTATAGTTGAAAATATGAGAAGAATTTCCAAGGATATAAATTTTTCATAAATGACCAAAATACCTCTATAAAAGAAATTTGAATTTTTCTACTATCTAAAACCCCTTGAGCTTAAAAGAACTAAATTTATGATATTAAGGAGTTTGTACAATGTATTTTAAAGTGGAAGAAATAGAGAAAACCCTACTAAAGTATATTTTGTGAAAAATTACTTAAATGCCCTTAGTCTTAAAAAAATCATGACTTGTGAGTTAACCACTCCCTATAACCAAAAAATGGTGAAGAAGCTCTTAAAGAACTATATATATAGAAACTATACTCACTTAGAAATTTTACTTAAAAGAAAAAAGCCATACATGAAACACTGTTTGCAAAAATGACCATTTTATCCTTAGAACACCATTGTGACCAATTTAACCTTATATCAAGATTTTTGAGCTTAGGATTGGTAAATACTTAAAATTATAATCTATGTTCTAACCAAAGTTTGAATTAAGATATAAAAGTTGTTGGGTGAGCTAAATTTTTATAAATGACTAAAATGCCCCAAACTTATAAATTTAGGAAAAACTTAAGTAGAAAAATAAGATTTATAAATTACAATCATTGTACAATGGGAAGAAGAATTAATATCTTAAACCCAACTCAATGACTAATGTAATTGATAAGTCTCTTTAACATAAGAAAGATCCCTCGCACTTCAGACTGACCAGTAAAGAGCCATCGATGGTAAATTAGTTATGGTCTAGCAAAGCTAAGGAATACTATAAAGCAGGAATTTTTCAACTATGGAAGTTTTAGGGATGTGGTATCATGAGACTTGATCAAGGAAAGTAGAGGTGAAATAATAAAAGACATACCACGAGTGAGATTATAGAATGGAGAAATGCAATAGGTTGACTATAGAAGGTACTTGAGGAATGTATGCAGGCTGTGGAAGACCTTGGGGGTGTTTAGGCATCAAGTTTGTGAACTGCCTGGATTAAGGAGCCATAGGATCGGCTTGGTAACCCTGACAAAGTATAGCATTGCCAAGATCAATGGAGAATGTCTAAGTTTAGTGTCAGCTTAAGATATGTACTCTTGATAGTCACCCAATAAATTACAACTCATGGATTTAATGTTACATTTTGCATAAGCCCTCGGGAGTTAGTAGTAAGAGGCAGCGAGGGATCCCAAGCGCTAGTATTAATAAGTAGGACTCAATATGGTAAAGTTGAGAGTATACGATTATAGGTAAGCCAATATGATGTGTTTATTGAAAGAATGAGAGATTCACTTCTACAACTAACATTTTTAGGTAAAGATGTCTGAACAATTTCGTCCTTTATTCCACATGTCCATTATCCCACTTTATGGTTGATGGACCAGAGACCCACTATATCAGTTAGATAGATACATATACAAGATATGTTCGTTTTACTTTCTTTCTTGTAGCACCTTTCTCTCCTACAACTTCAGAATAGATAGATCTTCCCATAATACTGACTCAAGAAGAACCTTCACATTTCTCAGAATCACCTCCCTGGTTTCCTTCACACCCTAGGAGGAGATAACCAAGCAACTCCCACCAAAACACTTCCTTCACATGTAACAGAGCTAAAGCTGCCAAAACTGTTCCTAAGGCAGAATCATTTGAGGAAGAAAATCCATCAGAAAATCCTGGAGATGAATTTTAGTTTTTCCATTATGATATAAAATAGTATAGCTTTATGTAAATTCATGTAAATTAATGAATGAAAGTATCTTCAGATAATTATATGTAATTTTATAAGTAAAAATAGTAGGATGTTATAATCGGGAGTACATATCATGTTTGGTACTTGGTCTAGGATATTCTCAATTAAATCTTGGTAATGCTCCACTTTGTTGGGGACGCTAAGCCAATTCTGTGACACCCTCTTCACTCTGAGCGGTTCACAACTTGACACCTTATCTACCCCTCAAGGTCTCACTAGAGTCTGTGTACATTCCTCAATTACCTTTTGTGGTCAACCATTGCATTTCCCATTCTTAGTTCTCACTCGTTAGGATTTTTAGTTCATTCTTCCTTCCTTATTTCATATGTCATCTCCACTATCTATCTTATCTTGGTACTGATTAGAAATTCAGGTATACATATTTATCACAATCCTTCTAGGTTGTGTCATCATTATCTAAGCATTCTTCAGTTCATCAACTATCCTAGGGTTGTTACTATATTAGATGGACAATTTATCATAAATATTTACCTTCCACTAATAGTGAAGGTATGAAATCACATTTATATCATCAATCTAACACAATTAAGTGCATGATCAAAGATCACAATAATCAACAACATAAATTAGGTCCATTTTAACTAGGTAGAGGCAAAATGGTCATTTACCCTTTTCTTTCCATAATTCCTTACTTTATCTCTGAATTTATGAGAAAAAAAATAGATATAGGAGGTTTTTGGGTTTCTATTAGTCTTAGTTTTCAATTTTTAGTGAAAGAGATATTTTCAAAAATTTTCTTAAGAAGGATATTTTGGTCATTTTATAACAATATGACTTTTTAGGGATTTCTTTTGACAATCCAACTCAAAATATATTATATAGATTCTTAGTATATTAAAACTATTTTTCTTGAGTTCAGAGGATTCAGTCAGTAAGAAAAATCAATTTTTATAAGGTAAGGACATTTTGGTCAATTTATAAAAAATTACCATTATGGGGATTTTCCTTATATTTTCAACTCATAAATTTAAGTCAAGTTATCTAATAGTATTAAGCGCTTTAGAATATTTTTCTTGGGGTTTAGAATGACGCAAAATGATAAAATTTCCATTTTTATATCCTAGGGGTATTTTGGTCATTTTTCAAATAATCATTTATTTTTAAGGATTTTCGAATTTCTAAGGTGATGAAAAATATCCTAGTTTTATTTCTAAACATGTTCTAAAAAATTTCTCTTTGTTTTAGTGACCAAAATTTGGTTAAATTTTAAATTTTTCTTACTTAGGGGTATTTTTCGAATTTTTAGAAAAATAATTAATTTTAGTCAATCTTTTTGAGAAAAATTTCTTTTATACTTATATACAGTGATAAGTCTATTTTCTAAGCTCATTTTCAAAGCTTGAATGAATAAAATTTGTAGAGAAATTTAAAGAAAACAAAATAAGGGTATTTTAGTAAATTTTACACTAAGGGGCAAAATGGTAATTTTCCCATCTTCTTTTTCCAGTGACGTTGCTAACTTTTGATTCTTTGATTAATTCTTTGAATTTCTTAGACAGATTTGTTCCTTGGACGATTTCGAAACTCTCTGATTGGTGGGAGGCCACAAGAGTGTAAGATTGAAGAGAATCGAAGTCGGAGTTTTCACGATTTTTTATTTTCGATTTGAACTCGAATGGGTATTTATATGCCTTTGTTAGCCTATTTCCTTCATGCTTAAGGAAGCATAGTTGATGGGAAAGTTTAGCTAAGTGTAGACAGGGCATGGACAATGAGTAGTAGGGAAGATGGGCTCGAGGTTTAGAGCTTGTGAGTTGCTTCATTGGCAACCTAAGCTTTAAAGATTGACTTAAGTAGTTTTAAATTTATAAATATAACAGTGATGGACCTAATGGTTAAATGGCAATCCCTGCGTCCCTTAACTCCTTCGACCTCAATGTTCCTCTCCTCAAATCCTTCCCACACCTTTTTCTCAATTTGCGTTTTATTTTCTCATTTAACTTAGTGTTTTTACTCCTTATATTTCCTGTTGTGTTTTAATGCTACTCCACGTAGGTAGCTAAGTTGGTAACGCGTTCTTACTTCTCTCTTGGCTTTTGGTATCAAGGTTTGAATCCCTGATTCGTCTTTTCCTCCTTCCTTTTTCTTCCTCCATTTCTCTTTTCTTTTTTCCTTGCTACTTTTTATTTTAATTTTTATTTTCTATTTAATTTTAATAAATTTTATTTCTGATTTCTAAATTCTTTAAAAAAATTCCTAAAAATTTAATTATATTTTCTTCTACTGATTTAAATTTTCTTTTTATAATTATTTGTTTTATAAAAATTTATTTATTTATTTTTTTATCTAAAATTGTTTATTTAATTCTTTAAAAAATTGTATTCTTATTTATTTTGTCTCTATTCTAATCCTGCTTATTTCTATTCTTTCTTGCCTAAACATTTTTAATTTTTATTAAAACATTATGGACTAGATTTATTTTAGAAATAAGTGTATATTTTTATTTTATTTTAAATTTTTAAATTCTTACTAACTAAATTCTTCTTTTCTTTCTCTCTTCCTTTAAACAATACTCACTGATTGATATTTTCTTTTAGAAATTAAATTCCTAAATCCTTAATTAAATTAAACTTATAATTAATAAAAGAGGTAAATTCTAGAATTTATGTATATATGTTATCACCAAAAGTTGGGATGTTACAATGGCAACCCAACTTAACTTTGATCGTAACTAGACTAGGAATCACTTGAATAAAACTTGGTTAGAATCACAAATTAAATATGAGATATAAATTTTTGTAATAATCAACAGTTTCTAAAAAAAGGTTGAACTATGATAATTGTGTCATATTATGTATAAAAAAATCACTCTTTTTTTCATATAAAAGCATTTTCTTTTATGACCATGTTGTGGATCATAACTAAATATTAATTATTGAATAAAATGTTTTTATATGTAATGACTTGATAACGTTACATAAGACTAACTAATTGTAAACACAAAATATTGAATTTTAAGTAAAAGTAAATTAGTTTGATTATGAAAATATGGATAAATTTTTTGCAATTTGTAAAATAAAATGTAATGCATAAACGTTTCAAATAAATAAGTAAATAACTAAAATTGAAAATATCTAGAAAAAGATCATACATAAAGAAATATAAGTAATGTACCACATCATATGACACTACACCCCATAAATAGATAGACACATTACTAAGTGTTTGCAAGTATTTCAAAATAAACCTATACATATTGTAGGGAAGAAAGGTGAGTGAATAGTAAATTGACAAAACATCAAAAGGGGAGGCGAATAATCCTATTACATAAAAATGTCCTTATGTTATCAATCACATGTAATCCTAAAACTTTTGTTGAGAAGTCTCAAATGAATCCTCCTTTTCATAGCTAGTAATGCAAATAGTTGAACAAAGTTGTGATTTTCCATATATAGATGAAGATAGACAATATTCTTATGACACTTGGAAAGGATCCCTCTACATGTCTTTTATTGGAAACCACATCTCTACAAACAAGTTAAGCGACAAAGATACAATGGGAACATTAGAGGGGATATAGTTGAATGTTATGTCATTCATTTATTTGACCTGTTAACTATAAAATTCAACAAAGAGTGTGCCCGTGTTTTGTCTCACCCTCGCCATTTGTTGTCATAAATTTTTTTAATCATCGCACACACACATAAAAAGTACAAGGATAAGCTCATATAAAAATAAAAGTATTGAAGTTTGTGTATAATGACTTACTTCAAACACACAACATGACAATATCCTTTAAATAGTAGTAATAATTGTAAAACATTTATTTCTTGTATGCATATGTGAATATGTTTTAAAATGATTAATCAAATAAATATTAATTGGAGAATATGAGTATGAATATTAAAAAAATGAGACTTTCACAATTATATATGTTAAAAAGAATTTATATAATGTATGAAGTTCGTAGTGGGTCTTGTGTTATAATGTACATGTCTTTTCCTTTAAAGCTTTCTTTTATTGGACATTTTTTTCCTCATAGCCAAATGTTTTAAAGTTGTCATGTGGCTTTCAAAACCTAAGGACCTTTCTCTTTCTTCTACTCCCTTTGCTAGAACATTGTGGTTGCTATAACGTCATCACAAAGAGCACTACAACAACCATTGCTGCAATTGTGAAGGGAGATTTAAAGGAAGATAGTTTTGTCATCTTCATCCTTTAACTACATTTTTTTTCTTCTTTAAGGTAAAAGAGAGTGACATTCTTTTCTTTGTTTAAATGATAATAGTCATGAGTACAAGGGATTTCCCAAAATCCCAAAACAATTAGGCTTTTTATATTTCTTGTGATTTGGATGGGTTGTGAACACCCTAAAGCCATTTGATTTTTTGATTAAACTGCTTATTCTTATGAATGAGTTTTCTCCTTTTTATGTTCTCGACGATTTGGTGGTCTTGTGATTCATGATGAATTTGGATGAAAGTGTGGTTGTAATATGTTGTTTTTGCTTTAGAATGGTCCTATTAGTGTTATGAATTGTCTTTAAACCTTTATGGCATGTTTTGTAGTGGTTAGGATCCTTTTAGAGGTCTTGGATTATGCAGTAAACCATGTTACAGTGTTCTATTTGTCAAGAAGTTTTATAAAAGTCATTCATCTAGAAAGTTAGTCGTCCAAAGTGATTTGTTCGAATAGTTAGTCATCCAAAGTGACTCGTTTAGAGAGTTAGTCATCCAAAGTGACTCGTTTAGAGAGTTATTAATCTAAAGTGATTCTTCTAGAGAGTTAGTCATCTAGAGTGATTTATCCAAAGAATTAGTCATTTAGAGCAATTCGTCCATAACTAGTCATCTAGAGGTTGTGTCCAACAATTTGTTTGTGGTAAACTCTGACATTTTGAATCTAAAACTTAATTATGTAGAAAACGTGATTTTGTATTATTTTTATATGTTTTATTCCTTTTAATTACATGATTGGCAAACCATGAATGAGAATCATAAACATGAATGGAAAATATGTAACCATGAGATATGGTCAGATGCCATTGAGACGAGTAACCTAGCCTGTGATAGGTGATGATGAACTCATTTGTGTATAGTGTGAGATTAAGGGGAACTATTGTATGCGTAGAGAGTTTAACATATATCATAACATTGAGAGTCCTGTTGGGGTGAAATAGACATGAGTTGAATGGTGAAGGTCTTGATAGGCTTAGTCTAAACCTTAGGAGTTTTTGAGACCTGGTGTGGAAAGTTCCATTGATTTATATTGGTCCTAAGAGTTGGAACTTGCAAAGTTAGGTAACCCTAAATGATCACCAAAATATATTATTTTAGGTAGTATAGTCTATACCAAACGCATCGATGTTGATGAGCTTCTTATGGGTAGGCATGTGCTCCTAGACTATTTCAAGAATAGTGTTGGCACCATGTGTCATACGAAGTAGAGTCTAAAAGATGTTGTATCACATGTCCATTTGCATGACGAAATTTGCTAAGTTATGTCACACATATACGAGTTCCATGTGTAGACTTGTGATAACTTATATCTCATTCTTGCATGTGTTATGTTTCATATATGTTATAATGCGATAATGATTCTCACTTCCTTTCCATGTTATTCTTGTTTTATGTGTGTTGGCTGATTGTCATTTGTAGGTGAAAATCATCTACGTGTTAAGCATGACGTTAAATGAGAGCCTTAACATCTTATCCTTAATTTAAAAGTCTAATTTTGGGTACTTATGCTATGATAGTTGTTGACATCGGAGCAAGGTTATATGTTTATATCTTCTTATTCATGCAGTTAAATATTTTACACAATGCTTGACCTTTGAAGTGTTAATCCTTTTGATTTACCTTATATATATACATAAGTCTTTACATGAACAATTATGAGAATTAAGAATGTGAACTATTTACTCGTGAAAAGTTTTTGAAAAGTCCATATTTTTGTCTAATAGTCTTCTTCTTTTTGCATTCCTTATTTAAATAAAACATGTGGGGTAAAGGATGTCACAATAATAATGATAGCTAATTCATATATTTATTGAAAATAAGATAACATACAACATTTTAGAAATAGTCAAAAACAATATACACATGCAAAATGATGTGCATGATATAGACAATGAATCTAGAGGGGATGAATAGATTTTTTTTTTTGCTCATTTTTAAGTAACTTCAATTTTAATAAAAATTCATCACCTTTTATTCTCTTAAAGAAATTATACAATACTTATAATGTATAAAGAATTTTAAAAGAAAATTTTAGATTAATCCTTAAGTGTTAGTTGATACAATATTTAATAAAATTCTTGAAACCTTAAATAATATGTACAAAATTAAAGAGATGAAAATATACAAAGATTTATATTGGTTTAATTCCTAATGGACCTATATCTAGTTAATCTAAACACTGTTAGATCTTCCACTATAGAAACATTGAAAATAGTCACCAATGTAGAACCCTACCACATTCAACCTTAGAGACTCCCTCTAAGAACATCACATTACAGAAACTAAAAAAAATGTTTAGAATAAACCTAATTTGGAGCTAGTTCATAGAAAAGTAAAAGTTTAAGATTACTACATGTGAATGACTTAGCCTTAATCCATCATCTTGAATCAAACTTTATTTTTTAAGATAGTTAAGACTCATTAGGACCACCTCTAAGATTTCGCTTCTTCACATATGAAAGTAGTTTTTCGTAAAGTCTTATTTTAGAGAGTTTAGATGAGTCCATTTATAATAAAATTCAATTTTTAATAGTAAATATTGGTTACAACAATGATTTAATTGATTAATTTGTTCTTATTGATTATGGAAATGAAATTTGATCATAATTAATAACAATTAACATATCACTTAGTTATTAAATATACATATATACATAACATCAAAAACCAATTAATTATGAAAAATAGAAAATCATGTCAATTGATCATGAAACTAAACAGTCTAATTTTGTTACATATTATCAATAGTAATAATTTCTCATAATTTATTTCTAACATTTACTATAATTTCATAATTATTTTCACTTACTCGTTATTCATTGTTTTTTGAGTTTTCAAAAACATTAAAAATACCTATTCAAGCCCAATGGTCCTAAATTTTTACAAGTCATTCTACATGTCCTAGAGTCTTCTATAATTTTTCCCAAGCCCATATAAACTCATTTACCATAATTTTACATTTTCTCCAAGTTACTTGTTTAGAATAGAGTATTCAACTATTCATTTTTAATAAATACTAAACAAGTTCCAAAAATCCTAAATAAATTATTAGTAAATATAAAAGGAATCAAACACTTAATAAATTTTCCAAGTCATGATGCTCACCAAACATATTTTCTAACATTTAATTTATCTCTCGGATAGATTTCAAGTAATTTAACAAGACCAATATTAAAAATAAAAAATTCCATAATTAAATATAATAAAAAAAAATCAAAGAGCATCCTTATACCCTATGCTTCTAGTTTTACAAAATTCCATCAAAATAATTTTCTAGAAATTTTTCTAAGGTCATAGATAAATTGAACATTCTTAAAGAAAAATTAACTTAAGAATAGTAAATGACTTAAAAAATATATGAGAAAATTACAGATGAACTTAGAGACCCTAAAAACTTTAGACCTTCAATCATCACACATAGAATCAATTCACACATATTATAAAAAATTAAAAGCAACAATAATTACTAATCATTCATGTACCTGTTATCTCTCTTACATTACTTTTATAAAATCAACATGAAAAGTCATACATAAATAGAGCCAAATACACAGTAAAATCATAAAAATAATAATCAAACAAGCTTAAGATAAGGAGCCTCCATACCCCTTTCTCCTATCTTCAAAATACTTAATGATGAGTGTTGATTCAAAACTTGGTTTATCTTCTATAATATACTTGAAGCTTACTTTAATACAATGGTTAGATGTTTTTGGATTTGGGATGAAATTTAAGAATTAGTGAGGAAGAAGAGAGCTCTTGAAGATAGAATAATGACTTAGAAATGAGGAAGACTACAAAGATTTTCTCTCTTATTCCAATACTTGAAAAAAAAACACAAAACCTATTCTAAACCACCCCCCCCCCCTCTTAAATATGGCACCTCCTTTGCCTCTCTCTATGCTTCTAATTGATTTTTAATTGGATCCATGTGAGGCTCAATTAGGTTAGGTCTAGGCCCACCTTGATTTTTGGGTCAAACTCATCAATACCAGTTCTATCATTCTCACATAATTTCATCCAATCGTTTATCACGTGTGTTTTTTATTTTAATTACTTATCTCCTTTATTTAATAATTTAATTAATTAATTAAAAATTTTATTTCTTAATTTAATGAATTTTCTACAAACTAACCCTTTAACAAGTAATTAAATTACTTGATTGATCAAATAAATAATTTTTAACTAATCATTCTTTTTAAGATTAATTAATAAACTAGACTTAATTAATTTTAATTATCCTAATTCAAAATGACTAATCACCTTAATATATTTTATTTTACTAATTTTAATTATTACTAACTTATCAGTAAATCATTTGTGTCATTCAAATTCAAATTTTTTATTCTAATAAAAATGTCTAAATATTAATTAACTTAATTATCAATTAAAATTACTAATTTTATTAAGTCTTATTTTATTTTAATTAATTTTATTAGAATTAAATTCATTAACTAATTAATTTGAAGTTTAAAACTGTAATTAAGTTTAAACTAATTTTTCTTTTTTTTACTAAATTGCTCTTAATGAGTTGACTTGTCAGCCCCTTTCCTTTAACTTGATTTGACTTAGGTTGTTCAAGACTTAATCATGTCTTAATCAATCTTTTCTTAGTTTAATTCCTTTTATTTATCATAATTTTCTATCTCTTAATTAATTATTTTATGCTTAATGATTTAATTCATTATTTTTTTAGCTATTGCACAATATATAATCATTATCACTATTATTATTTTAATATTGATTTTTTAGGGTGTTACACATGAACAATAAAAGATTTTTCATCCTAAGGAGCTTCGTTAATGATAGTTTTTGTCTATTTAGGAATAAGAGGAATGCCTTTTGGGTTTCTTTGCAAGCATCCATGGCCTCAAAAAATATCATCCACTTTGTCAGATCTTTGGGTTGGACCTTGGTTATCTACATCTTTGACATGAATATTTTGAGGGTTGTCTAATTAGTTCACCAATCTCCCTTTCTTCTACAATAATATCATCTTTAACTACTAAATTTTGTAACTTTTCAACACATTAATCCTCTTTATGACCATACTTTCCATAATGGAAACAAACCAAATGCAAATTCCCATATTACAACATGAACTATTTTCCAAGCACAAAGAAGGAAGGCACTAACTTTCTCCTTAAGTATATTACAACATATGTGTGTGTAAATTTCCCCCTATTATGTACTAAGGTATTCTTATCTATTGTTATCATAATACCCAATAAGTTGCCCACTATGAGGAATTCTTTGTTGTAAAACTCCATAGGAGACTTAGGAATTCTAGTCAATACAACTACCTTCTTGATAAAGTGTTCCTTAGGATTAAACAAAGGTCTGCATCTTTTTGCAAGTAGGTAATGGTAAAAAATCAACCATGGGCCCTCTAGAAGGGCAAAAGTATAGTCCTTTTAACGGCTAAATCTAACTAGGAAGAAGTCTTATTGAAGGTCAATTGTTTGAAATGAACTTTCCTTACCCCACAACTTTTGTAACCTAGCAACAAGGAACTTTAGAGTGACTTTCTTACCTAATAATTTTACAATGAGTGAACATTTCTAAGGCTTGCACCATTGGTCATATGTTTTCGCTATCACTAGAATGGTTGGTTTCGAGTTAAAAAAGACAGGGTTATATTCATCTTTGTCTTTTGAATCCAAAGGATAATATAATTTCTCCATTGCGTCATCAACCATTGTTTTAGGGTCTAGAACTAGGAGAATCCCAAAATCATCCATAACAATATCTTTGCCCACTAATAAGTGTTTATATGGAGTATCACTATGAACTTCACTAATCTCTTAAAAATTTACTACCACAACAATACATGATAAAAAAAAAATTACGTGATTGAATATTATTAAAATTTAAAATGACTAATAAATCTAATCAAACAAAATTAAGTTAGCATGTTTAAGCATTGTTTGTAACCTTATTTGTAGATAAAGAATACTAAACTTATGAAATTATAAAAAAACTTAATTGTGTTTTTGTCTGTCAAATTAATAAATACTATTTTTAGTAATAAAATAAAAACTTATATTTTAATTTTTAACTTTAAAAAATATTTTTTATTTTTTATCATAATTTAAGAGATTAAAAATATAAATTGTAATATTTTTAATGCCTAAATTTTAGTAAAGAGACTAAAAAACATTAATTAAATTAAAAATAGAATTTTTTTATTTATAGAATTAAAAAAATATTTTCTATTTTAAATGGCTAAAAGGATAAATTTTATATAAAAATAAAAAAGCAAATGATGATCCTAAGAGAGTAGTGTAAAATTAATACGGGTGGGAGAGAGAGCGAGAGGGAGAGTGAGATAGCGCAAAGAAGACACAAAATTGATACGAGGCTGAACAATAAGACGAGTGTTTCATTTCTCTTCTGATGGTCGTGAGTGGTTCCTTCCCACTAACTTCGAAGCGGAGAAGGGTCACCAACGTTTGTTTTACCGACATGGATGCTGAAACTGCCAAGGTTTCTCTCTCTTACTACACTAATTCTTCTTCTTTTTCTTGTTTAAATATTTTGTTTTTGTGCGATTTCTGGGTCTTTTGTTTTTACCCCATCTTTTTGCTAATCTATTCCTCTTCGTTTCCGATCTGGGTTTGGTTATATTTTCCTTTCTCTTGATTACTTGAAGATTTCTTTGTGGGTTACTTGCAAGTTTTCATTTTTGTTATTGGATTGTTTACTTCCTTGGAAAGCAAAGAATTTTTGTGTTTAGCGTTGTCTATATGTTTTCCCAGTGTTTTTGAATTTACATTGATTTGTACTAACAGGGTACCAAAATAAAAATAAAAATCAAATTTTAAGGACGAAAAACACAAGAACTAAACAATTAAATTTGCTACTCAAGAGGGGGCTTAAAGTGCATTATATATTCTCATTTCGTGTACAATATGAATTGTCATTGACATGGGTATTGTAAAATTTTAATCTTGTGGTGATCTCCTTTAGTTGTCTTTCTTCCTCATTAACTTGTTTATATAGAACTAGTATGTTAATGATGTTTATCTCATCTAATTCATCTCAAAGTATCATTTAAATATTATTTGTAACCGGGACAATTTCCATCTTGATTTACTTTGTTGTTATTTAGAGCATCTAGTTTTGTGCTTCATGTTGTGGCGAAATTGGAAAATATTAGTTGTGTCTCTTTTTGATACCCTTTTTCTTGGAATTTGGTTGTTAGTACCATTGATTAATCCACAAACTTTTCTAGATTCCTTCATTGTTCAACCAGCCTTGTCTTAGAATTATTTTACATCCAATTGCAAGAAAAGGTATTGTAGAGGTTATTTAGTTAATTAGACTATGCATATGCATCTTTAGCTTTCTTTGATATTTTATGCTCACTAACAACAACGACCATCCCCCACTTGGTAGGGTTGGCTACATGGATCTATCAAAGTCATTGGGCTCTATCAAAACCCAATTTCATAGAATTTTCTTTAGTTTTCCTCTATCACTTTTAATGAGTCTATCTTTTATTTGTTCAATCTTCCTCAAAGGGTTTTCCTCTACCCCTTTTAATTTGATGTTAGACATTCTCATCAATCTTCCATCTCTTTTTCATATGCATTGCAAGATACCTAAACTTGTAACTTGTGATATAATGTGATCTCCTGTTTTCACCTCTAAGATATTGTTAATGTTACCTCGTGTCACTCTGAGTTTGTATTCCATGTATTCTGTCTTACTCTATACAACTAACTTACTCCTTTTCTTGATTCATCTGTGCTGAATGATTACTATGTCATGTACAATTTGATTCGTGCTTAAATAATAAATGGTGGAATTCAAAATGGCTCTTTTCAATTCTGAGTGGAATTGTATACTTAAATTTACTCACCTTTCCTCTGAATGCAGACTGTGTGTTATTGTTATCATAATTCTAGTTATAAGTGTTGTCAAAATTGCCACCTAGATTGTGGGATTGCATGATTTCATGATTTTTACATCCATCTCATTGTTGGATTGGATTATGATTGTGATTTGGGACAACTGAACTGACAAAGTCGATCTTCCTCATAGGATTGTGAGATCTGCAATTTCCTCAGTCAAATGCATCTGTTGCAACTGGATTCTGGGTTGGGTTTTGTGATCTGATTTATAAAAAAAATTGAAACCTTCTCTCATGTGACACCATTTGAATCCGATTCTTCCAATTTTTCAATCTTGTTCAAACTCATCTCTCCTGTCTGTTCTATGTGTTCTCTGTTCTCATTTCGACGCCACTTCTTTGTTATCTATAATGGAGCCTTCTCGTGGAATTATTTGGTCTGGCTGAAGCTTGTTTTTTATCTGTTGATGCTCAGCCTTTCGTGTGGGTTCTAGGGCTGACTGAAGAAGCTCTGCTTTTCTTTTTCATTTTGTTTTTTGGTTTTTGAAATGAAGATTGTCAAACCTGGAATCAAAATGTGAATTGGAAGACCTACTTTTTGAATTGCAAAAGGTACCATATTGTCATTTGTAAGATTCATGATCAATAATTAAAATTAATATAGACACAGCTATCAATGTCATATAAAAGCACAAATTCATGACAAATAACTAAAATAAATCAATCTGAGAGCATTTTAACACGAGGAAAGCTAATATATGAAAAGATTTATATATTAGCATTATGAATTCAAATTGCTCACGATATACTATATAGCTAATAAAGTCATATTAGTCTCTTTGTTTTTTGTGTGTGACCCATTTTTTACCCAAATTGCCAAACTGCACAAAGCCCAACATGAGTATAAAGACATCGGCAAAGAAGAGAAACAAGAAGTATAGAAATACCAAAATAGAGGTAAGGGACCTCAACCAGCAAGACCTCCAATATTGAATGGAACCAAAAGTAAAATAGTTGGAGATGGAATCATGTAGCATTGTAGTGTGTGGGGAGATGACAAGAATAGAGAAAAGAAATATACGGTTTCTTTCTAAGTGTTTCATGTGGATCATATTGGAGGGTTTAGAGAGTCTGTTTCTCTCCCTTTTGGCCCAATGTTTTTAAATGTAACTATGTTTTTCAGAACCAGGTTGTGCATGACCTGACTCACCTGAGATGATTATGTGTGTGACCCAGTCATGAAATATGCTGTGTGTTGCAGAAATTTATTGCAATTGAAGGTGCAATTCAGCACATTGCCATAAGAATCGCATGTATCAAATTGTGTTTTTTACGATTTTAATTACAGTCTGAAACCTACAAATGGGCTTTTGAGCCTTTCTATTGAGATACAAAGACTCTTAGATCTTTGGACTTGTTAAATTGAAATAATGACAAGGAAGCCCTTTACCCTGTCCTCTGAATCTGAAATGATTGTTATGATTGATCTTCCATGAGACATTGTTTGTGGTTATTTCTCTATTACATATGTATGCTTTATTTATTTATTTGTACTGCTACCTACTTTTCCTGGTTCAGCTTTACTGCTTCTGCTCTTCCATGAACTATTTATTTCAATGGTCTTTCCTTTCCCATTACATTTTATTGAAACAGGCCATGCTTGATGCTGTGAAAGAAAGACTTGGACGAGAGATCCAAGTTTTTGAAACATCACTTTTTTCTTCTTCAAATCCTGGATTATCCAATGGTAATAGCACCTTATCTTTAACAATCCCAAGGCCCTAGGAAAAGTTTGCTTGTAAAATTTCAATAGTTGATATTGGATTTTCCTCAAATATGCTGATCAAATTTATATTTCTTGTTGGTATGTAGAAGGAGAGGAGACTGATGACTTCTATGAGTTCACTGCTGAAGATTATTACAGACTTTTGGCGAGTAAAAAGGAAGGTAATGATGATACTAATCATTTCAATTGTGTGAAGAAGTGAAACTTTATTAACCACATTATAGTCGCCTATATTCATGCCCTGTTTTATCTGACGAATATGCCAAATTTTCTAATTTGAAGAATTGCCTGAATAAGATTACAACTCATGTAAGCTTATGCATTTGCATTGATGTACACTTTCTCCATTTTGCTGTGTTTGGATTTTTTTTATTTTCATTAATGGTACAGAACATAACAAGTGGGGACGAACTGGAATGGGGAGGGAAAGGGACAAAGTTACCCTTCTGCTTGTTTTGAAGATTAATAAAGCAGCATAACAGAATTCCATTATCCTTGTGTTTTCCCCCATTCCACCACAATTTATAGGGAAGCAAAATTTTTATCTTTTAGGGGAAATGATGGAGAATGGTTCTCCTTCTGTTCTGTTGCTCTCCTGTCTATTTTAAACTCTCAAACAGGGGAATTTTGTACTCTTCCTTTCATTTCCTTTCCATTCTGCTCATTACCTGTCATACATATAAAGCTAATTTAAAAAAAAAAACTGATAATTTAATGAGATTGAGAAAACAGAAGTTAAAAAAAGAGGACAAAAATGATTGTTTAGTCAATGGTTAATAAGCCATTTGTTTGCAGTGATAGCAAGTTAGAAGTGCCATATCTTGCTGTATGTATGCTGTTTATACTGTCCTCTACTAAATATGTATTACCTTCTCCCACATTTTGACCTTTTAAATGCAATTGTATATATATCTTTTTTGTATTTATTTATTTATAGTTGATGGGTGGTAAGTTTTTTACATTTTAGGAATGCTAAACAAAGTAATATTCCCTTCATGACATTGACATTTAAATGTATTAAATTTACTCAGAAAAATTCTTGAAGACTCGAAAAATCCGTGAGGCAGAAGAGGCAGCTCGTAGGTCAAGAATAACAAAAGTAATGTCTCGCTTCTCTTTATTATTATTATTATTATTATTATTATTATTATTATTAATATTGTTATTGCTCTTTGTTAAAGATACGATTTATTTTGTTAAAGATATGTTTTATCTTCTGTAAATAAGAAAACTTGTACAGCTACAAATCAGGGATTCTATCCTTATTAGTTTTTATTTTGTTTTCTAATTTTGTTTCCTTGTTATCTATAGATAAAAAGATTACCTGTGTGGCTAAACACATAGTACACTGCAATACATTATTTTCTTTTATTCTTAAATGTTTTATGAAGGCTGAAATAAATAAATCAGATTGGTAAGAAATGAACTTATCTTTTAAGTTGGTTTGTGCTTGTTTGCAGGCTGTAATTAGAGTTCGCTTCCCTGATAATCACACATTGGAGGCTACCTTCCACCCATCAGAAACAATCCAGAGTTTAACTGGTCTCCTCACTAAAGTTATTGCACAGCCAGAGCAGCCATTCTATATATGTAAGCATATTAATATCCTGTATATGATCAAAATTTTGAATGATATATAGTGCTTAGAATTTGTACTGACCTTTATAGCATAATTAAATTCCTTACCTCATTTAACATTAGTTTAGCATATCATCTCTTGATAAGGGATTGAGTTGCTTTGGATATGATTTGAAAAATAAACCATATGCACTTTTAATAATGCAGACACTACTCCGCCTAAGAAGGTAATCAATGACATGTCTCAGGATTTTTATACTGCTGGCTTTTGTCCTGGTGCCATCGTGTACTTCTCATACAATGTCCCAAAAGGTAAGTCCATCCTGTCATAAGAATCTTTTTGTAGAATTATCTTGCGTTAATTTCCTTTATATTGAATAAACCCCTAAATTCTCCAAAGATTAGTGTCAGAAGTTTCTGTTTCCAAATTAATCCTTTAGCGATCTAAGACCACATTTGGCAAATTTTTACAAAAATCTTTGGAGAATTAATGCCTGTTACACACTTATCTATGGAGGACCAATTTAGGCGATGGTTTAGTATTTTAAGTAATTACTATATCAGTACTATATGATCATGCCTTGTTCCCTCTTTGTGAGTCCGAAGGACAGTTTTGCAAAATCATTCCCCTCCCCCCAATTTTTCATGTCATAATACTCAGTCAAATTAACCTTCATGATATTATATATATTCCATGATTTCTCTGTGAGACCATTCTTATTAAAAGACATTTTTGGAGTATTTTTTTTAGTAACCATGTTATGGATACGGAGTATCTACTGGTTTTATTGATAAAAATATCTGTAAAGGAATCTAATTAGCCACCTTTGGTGAAGCTTCCCTTTTCAATCACCTTTTTTTCATTCACAAGACTTAAACTCGATATCTTACTTAAGGGAGACTGAGTCCATGACTACTTGGGTCAATGACTTGTTGGTTTTTGGAATATTTGTATGGTCGGTTTTGAAGCTCATTCAATGTTCAAATCCTAAGTTTGCAGTTTTACTTTTGTTTATTTTATTTCGCAACCGATTTGCACAATTTCAGATTTCATATTTTATATATATTTTCCTTTGGCATTGTTCATGCGTCTATATTGTCCAACATGTGGAATGTGTTTCCCTTCAAAATATCATATCATGCTACTTCATCAAGTAAATGCAGTTAAGTGTATAGCAGTAAATGATAGTAGTTATTTTTCACTTATTTTTCACTCTCACATTGTTTGGGATTTAGCAACGACCATGACCAGCTCTCACTTTCTTTCTTATTTAATGGGGTGTTTAGGTGATAGCACTGTGGGTGGCCATACTAGTCCTTACCTTCAAGAAGAGATCTTGTCTTTGAAGGATTTGCATGTTGCTATGGATCAAGGCCAGCAATCTGAGCCAGTAGTACAGTCAGAACCAGAACCTGCTGTAGCAACACATCCCCCTCCTGTTGAAGAACGCAAACCTGCTAATAACAAGCTTGTTAAACCAAAGTGGCTAAAAATGTGATTTCACTTTCTTAGAGGTCCAGTGATCATTATAGTTGCACCAAAGGAGCTTCACTTGGGCACTATTTAGATACACATATATAAATGGCTCGTTGAGGTTACTATTCTTGTGGGTTAACATTACATCTTAATTCAATGTATCATTCAAAGTCCACAAGAATATAACATAGTTGCTTTTTTCTTCCTCAGCCTTGCTTCTTTTTCTTCCTCAGCCTTGCTTCTTTTTCTTCCTTCTGCTTTTCATGAATTTGTAGATAATGTATGAAAACGTTGGATAAGTTTCTTTTGGTGAATGTAAGCGTCTCAGAGCAGATGTATGTGTTGTTTCAATGTTATATTATAGCTGTAGAATTTTTCTTTGATGCTGATCTGAAGAATGCAAGCGTCTCGGTGATGTTGTTTGCTTTTTAATTTTTTTTTTCTACCATATATTGATTACATTTACAAGTTATTTACCAGAATGATGCATTTCCTGAACTCTAACATCTAGTTTGGGTCTTTTTTGGCTACACTGGCAAGGGATTTCATGTTTTAGTTTATTTTATTTCTTGTCACGTTAGTTTAAGAATGACATTTTAAAAGACAATTTTTTGTAACATTTTCATTTATAATAAATGTTTTAATTCGACAATTTTTTAAAATAAAAGAATAAAATGGATTAAGTTAAATTTCATATTCTAATCTTACTATATATTTTATAAATAATTAAATATTATGGTTTTCTTAATTTATAAATTGTTGTATAGCATGTTTTATATTTGGTTATATCAAAATTGATATGTTATGTTAATGATTGGATTACCAACAAGTCGTTGGTATAAGTGGTCTTGATTTTGATTTTTTTAAATAAAATTTTGATTTTGAATCTTGGAGATAGAATAAAAATATTAACGAAGTTAATGTAATGTATACAAAAATGTTAATGCATATTAATGTAGAAATAAAAAATGTAAGAAAAGTTTATGTAAATTTAGAAAATTTTAAGAATAATTAGTGTAATTTATTTTAATTTTTTAGTTTTTATAAAAAAAGATATTTTAAATTTGTATATTTAACATAATGATGTGATTTTTTTAGTTTTCCATAAAAAAGTAAAATTATATT
>JAMLFT010000632.1:0-38871 GCA_026544285.1 Pachyrhizus erosus | reverse complement strand
CGTGTGCTCTTCCGATCTAAACAAGTTATCTTTTATAATTTTGAGTCATCAATAAATAAATCACCACAAAACATAATAAAAATAATTATAAAATTAATATCTCATAATTATTAATAAATAAATAAACTATTTTAAATCTATTCGTAAATACAAAGAACTAAAGTAAAAATTATAAAACATAAAAAATTTAAATAAAAAGTACAAAAACATAATAAATTAAAATAATATTTTTTCTCTTTTTAATTAATATGGTCAATCTCTTTTTTACAACATTTTTTTTCTACATACACATGTACACACACAAATATAATGAATATATATTCATTATTTATTAAGATACGGTGTCAAATTAATCGTTGACGCCATCTTTTAAAATTATTTTGATTTGATGGAATAATTAAATAAAAGATTCAATTAGTATATTTAAAAAGAAAAATATATAAAGTTTATTTATTTTAGTATAATATTATCCTCCACAATAAAAAAAATATTTGAGTCACGTAAGAATACTATAAACTAAACAGGACCACAACTATCTTTCATGAAAATTTAATTTTCACCTACAATCAGTAAATATTTTAAAAGTGATATTAATTAATTAAAAGTCATTTTAGGTATAATTTGTAATTTAATTAAATAAATGATAAATAATAGAGTACAAAAACTTTTATTCTAAGAATTTATTGTAATTAAATTAAAATATAAGCAACCAGTGAATAGAAAAATTAATTAAAAAATAAATAAATTTTGAGTTTAAAAAAAAAAATCATGTTACAATATTAATGTGGTAAAAGTTGGGAACATAAAAATGAACCTTTTTTTTGTTGTTTTAGTTTTAGTTTGAAAAGGAAAACATGAGTAGGAAAGAAAAAGGGAAAAAGAAAGAAGTTGATGAAACAAAGTGCTTCAGCACAAGCAGTGGAGTGGTCATCCATTAATTTCAGACAGAGAGATACGCACACCCCAGTGGAAGCAAGAAACAAGAACCCGATACCACCCTCTTTTTTAACTTCTTCAACGCTTCTCAACTATTCATACATCATCACACGTACTCCTATAAATAATAACGCCTCCTCCTTCCATCTCACTCCCAAGTACTCTTTCACACATCCCCATGAAGACCCATTACGCCACCATATAATACCATCCTTTCTAACTCCACAAAAACACCCACCCACACTCTTCAGTTTCTTTCTTATTACAATGGCAAACTGGCCAATTCTCCTTCAAAACTGCGTTTCCAAGAAACCAAACAACCAACTCATAAGACTTTATCTTCTCACCTTCACAACCTTCCTCTGCACCCTCTTCTATTTCCTAGGCCTCTGGCACCATTCTCCACCCTCCCTCATCGCCCTCACCACCACCAACCACCGTCACTCCAATTGCCCAATTTCAAATCCCAATTCCAATCCCACACTCAACTTCTCCGCCACCCACTTTTCATCCGACCCCGATTCCGCGCGTGACTTCCACTCGCCACCCTGCCACGCCTCGCTTGCCGAGTACACCCCCTGCGAGGACGTGCAGCGCTCGCTGAAGTTCCCGCGCGAGAACCTGATCTACCGGGAGCGCCATTGCCCTGCTCCGGAGGAGCTGCTCCGCTGCCGCATTCCGGCGCCGTTCGGGTACCGCGTGCCGCTGCGGTGGCCGGCGAGCCGCGACGCCGCTTGGTTCGCGAACGTGCCGCACAAGGAATTGACCATCGAGAAGAAGAACCAGAACTGGGTCCGGTTCGAAGGGGACCGGTTCAGGTTCCCTGGGGGTGGGACCATGTTTCCACGTGGCGCCAGCGCATACATCGATGATATCGGAAAACTCATTAACCTTAAAGATGGGTCCATCAGAACCGCCTTAGACACTGGCTGTGGGGTACGTATGCGTGCTTTCTTGACCCGGTTCGGTTTCTTGAACCGGTTTCATATTTTGACTCTTTTATACAACTTTTTTTTTCTTTCAATTTTAGGCTAAAACTTATTTTGGGCTCCTTAAAATTGATTTTAATTCTTAATTTTCTAATAACCACATTGTCATAGTAATTGAAATTTAAAACACTAAATAATGGTGTAGGAATCGAGATCAATTTTGACTCAAAAAGTGAGAAATTTGAAACACATTTTACTCTTTATTTTATTTTATTTATTATTATCTGATTTAAGCTTTATGTTTTGGGTTTATTTTGGTTTCAGGTGAACCGGGTGGTTCACCTCATTTTCATCGGTGGTTAAACAACTATAGATTAATGGATCCTAAGCAGGAATGTGATTGGGTCCACCCTTGACCAATTGGGATTTTTTTATAAAAAAATCAACTTTCTCTTTTTTTAGTTTTGGTAAATAATTTGAAATTTTGTCTGATTTGGAATGTTTTAAAAAGAGAATGTGGATTAATTGGGATTGTAAATCCCAACTGCAGTATATATTCTTTCCTTTGATGCTTTGAGAAAATGCGTTTTTTTGGGAATATTTTATCAGAGAGATCAATTGCGTGAAAGAATAAAAGGGTAGAAGATTGATTGAATTTAAATCCCGCAAAATTTGTTTAGACATGTTCTTCTAATTTTTTAAATATATTTTTTAATATTTTCCATGTTTGACTCTTTTTTTTAAATGGTTAATATTTTCTTTCCTTTTTTTTTTTGCGATATGGAAATCACGAGCTCAATGTTCATGCCACGTTTCTAGTGTATGATTGTGATTGAGTTGGCTGTCTTATCCTTTACGTGTGACGAAATTTTCTTTGGATTTGTATAATCTCTCAGAGGAAACCGGCGTAATTAGATGAGTGTGGATATTTTGAAATATAGAACTAGATAAAGTCTTATGGGATGCCAAGGAAATGAAAGTTTGAACTATGAATATGTCCACATGTGTTGGCAGGAAAGGGAAAATTTGAATCACAGAATTAGTTTGCAAAACAATCTACTTAATTCTTCAAACCGAAGCAAAGTGCCGTCTTGTCCATAGATAAAACCAAGTACTATGTACTAGGTGAAACATAATTTTTTTTTTCTTGTCTTATTCAATTGGTACTAATCGTAATGATAATATTCTTGGAATTTATGTTGTTCGTTGAAGAATGAGTGGAAATCACAATGTGTGATAATGGAGTTAGGTGTTGATTACTAACCAACCGTCTCCATTATGCTTCCCTCACCTGATTTACAAGTTACTTAATCAGACTTCATTATTAGAAGAAGACATTTTGATACAAGGCTTCATTATTTCTTATGGGATGTCGTGCTGTGGCAATACGTGAAATCACATCCATTAACATTATTTTTTGGTAACATGGAATATGTGTATCTATTGAAAATATGCTATACCACAAATCAACCACTATTGACCTGTTTAATTATGAAAAGAAGTTAAATTTTTTGTATGATGAATTATTCACTTGACCTAACGTTACAATTTACTTTTCAGGTTGCAAGTTGGGGGGCATATCTTCTGTCACGTGACATTTTAGCAGTGTCATTTGCACCAAGAGATACACATGAAGCTCAGGTTCAATTTGCTCTTGAACGAGGAGTTCCTGCATTGATTGGAGTGCTTGCCTCAATTAGGCTTCCTTACCCTTCAAGAGCCTTTGATATGGCCCACTGCTCACGTTGCCTCATTCCCTGGGGCCAGAATGGTACACCCATGCTTCAAAACTTGTGCCAATATACTATTTGTGCACATTTTTAGGAAGCCATTTTGTGTGAATGCGTGGACTAATTTTGTTTCTGGTTTTGCAACGCAGAGGGGATTTATTTGAATGAAGTTGATCGAGTGCTACGTCCTGGTGGTTATTGGATTCTATCAGGGCCACCAATAAACTGGGAGAGCCACTGGAAAGGTTGGGAGAGGACTCGTGAGAGTCTCAAAGAGGAACAGGATGGAATTGAGAAAGTGGCAAAAAGCCTATGCTGGAAAAAATTGGTGCAAAACGGTGACCTTGCAATATGGCAGAAGCCCACCAATCATATACATTGCAAAATCACGCGAAAGGTCTTTAAGAATAGACCCTTTTGTGAGGCAAAGGATCCAGATACAGCATGGTAATATGGCATTTTTTAGTTTTACAATGAGTTTAATTTCCATGCTCTATTAAGTAAAATTTTTTACCCTGTAAACTAATGAGAAATTTTTTTGGTATGATTTCGTATGTAGTTAATATAAAGGTCAATAAATTTAATTTAAGTAATGGTTTGTAATTGGATAATAATGTAAAATTCTTTTACATTATCACCACATATCACTATTTACTCTTTTACCATTAATGTCATGATACTTACATAATAGCAATGTTATGCACTACTTTAACATGTTAGGAAGATAATTCTCAGATAATGTAACTTTATGTTGGATGTTTTGGGGAAAGATTGACGTGCAATCACTATCACTGTTAGTTCCGGGTGCTATTGATTTTGCTTTTGAGTCTAGCTTTTGCAGTTTCTCTTTTCAATGGATAAAAAACATATTATGCTTGCTGCCAATGGGAGTTTAGTAGTGATACCAAAACCACTTGGATGATAAAGTTGTTAAAGTGACTAGTCAGTAATCAGGGTAACCATGATCTAGCCACCTAAGCTTGTGTTGTTTTTTCCATCTTGTCTCACTCCATTCCTTTAGGTTCCTGAATCTTGTTGATCAGCTCAAAAGAGGAGATTCTTTTTGGGACCCTCCAGTGAAATATTTTGTTTGCTTATTTTATGCACCTTTTTTCTCTCTGGTTTGCTTTCTTCAACATTCCTTTCCATTGCAGGTACACTAAAATGGATACCTGCTTGGCACCCCTGCCAGAGGTGAATGACATCAGAGAAGTTAGTGGTGGCGAATTGTCAAACTGGCCTGAGAGACTAACGTCAGTTCCACCAAGGATTAGTAGTGGAAGTTTGAAAGGAATTACAGCTGAGTTGTTTAAAGAAAATACTGAGTTATGGAAGAAGAGAGTAGCATACTACAAGACCCTGGACTATCAGCTAGCGGAGCGTGGGAGATACCGTAATCTGCTGGATATGAATGCTTTCTTGGGAGGCTTTGCAGCTGCACTGATTGATGATCCTGTGTGGGTCTTGAACACTGTCCCTGTTGAGGCTGAGGTCAACACACTTGGTGCCATATATGAACGTGGATTGATTGGAACCTATATGAACTGGTATGTCTTTCTTCCATTTGCTAAATAGTAAGGTAGTTAGATGTGAGGGACTTGGGACTCATTCTAGTGAAAAGAAGCTTTCTAATTGCCTGATTAGATTAGCAGCATATCTGATGCTAACCATAATTAATTTAATTTAAAGTGCATTGTTATTTTAACCAACTTTAAGGGTGGATACACTTTTAATTTACATGTGAACTTTTCTGAAAGCTCATCTTAGAGAACTTTATTTTTCTTGAATTATAGTCAAGGAGTGCCCTCTGAGTAGCTTTATGAATAAGAGTCTAATTGCTGATTATCTCTGCTTACATGATAAACAAAACTTAAGTGCTACCAACTTTTGCCCTTTACAATAGACAGAACACTGTTCTAGAGATGCGCTTGTTTTTAATCTATTATTATTATTATTATCAAGGATTTAAAAGCCAAATCTTTGTCTATACACTTTTCATCACATGGTAGTTGAAGTTGATAACTAGCTACTTTTGTCTCCTCTTAGGTGTGAAGCCATGTCCACTTACCCGCGAACATATGACTTCATACACGGAGATTCAGTTTTTAGCCTCTATCAAGACAGGTAATTGTCATTTTGGTTAGCTAAAAATTACAGGGACGGCATCTCCTGATTTTAATGTCAATTTCGACAATTGACTAATAACTATTTCAACAGTGATTTTAGATCATTTCAAAGTTGACTAGTTAATAACTAGTTCAACAGTGATTCGATAATTTCAAAGTTGACTAATTAATTACTATTTCAATAGTGACTCAATGATTTGAAAACTGACAAATAATTATTTCAATGGTGGTTCAATAATTTTAAAATTGACCAATGACTATTTCAACATTGATTTATTTAATTAAATAATTATCTAAACTTGTGAAATTAATGTGTCACAGATGTAAAATGGAGGACATTCTTCTTGAGATGGATCGAATTTTGCGGCCACAAGGTAGTGTGATTTTGCGTGATGATGTGGATGTGTTGTTGAAGGTGAAGAGTTATACAGATGCAATGCAATGGGATTCCAGAATTGCAGACCATGAAAAAGGGCCTCACCAGAGAGAAAAGATATTGTTTGCAGTTAAACAGTACTGGACTGCTCCATCTCCTGACCAAAAATCAACACAGAAAGCTCTAAAATGATCTGCTTTCTGGGGACAAGATTTGTGTAATTTTTTATTTTATGTCCAGAAATTTTTTCAGAATTCTATTCTTTTCCAACCCCTGCTTATGTGGGCGGTGCAAAGTGAAAATTTCTTTAAGCAATTATGGCTCCCTAGGCTTCTTATTTTTTGGTGACTTATCTATCTATCTTGTAATAGTTCTCCAAATCTATCAGTCAAATGAGATTGACTTAATAATAGCGGTTGCAAAACAACCAAATAGTATTTTATTAGACATAAAGTTCTAAAACACATGCAAGATTTCTATTAACATTTTATTTTGGTGTATCCTTCTTCATTTGCTATCATCTTTAAAAAGCTCAGCAAAACAAATTTAATCTATTCTCACTCTGCGGTTTGCCCCCGCAGTCAAGTGTCGTAAGAGTAGGCTATATATACTTCTAATATTTATCTTTAGGCTTAAATATGTTCTTAATTATTGTAATATATACTTATAAAGAAAATTATTGTAATATATCTTAAAAAATTCTTGTAGTTTGGTTTTTATTTTATTTTATAAATTTAGTAAATTATTATTTATTATTAACACATGACAACCATTTATTAGAAAATATGTCTAATATTTTTTAAATAATAAAGACTAAAATAAATATTTTTAATATTAGAGATCAATATAAAAATTATAATTTTATAAGATTAAAAAATGTTATTAAAAATTAAAACCGTAAAATAAAAATTTACAGAGATTGAAATCGTAAGAAAAATTTTATAAGTACTAAAATCATAAAATGAATATATCATAATATATTTAAGTCTAATCTTGCAATGGCTTACTGGTAATTTACGTAACATTACCAAGCTGACTCACGACGCGTTTTATTTTCCGTGTGCAATTTTGCATACTGTTACTTAATAAATTAATATATATTTAACAAATTTAAAAATGTAGAATTTAAAAAAAAAATGTTAATATATCATTAAATGATAACTATTTTTATATCATATGAACCTTGCACAGGTTAAGGCTCATTAATTATTCACTGCCAAGTTTCCAACCAATTCTCATTAGCTAATCAATTATGATTCTTTGAGAAAAACAATTATCTCTCTCTTATTTATTTTATGAACCCACCTCAATATAATCTCTCTCTTCCCACCAAAATAATACTGTAATTAATACTTAGTTTCTAATTATTTTAGAGAATAAATTTATAAATTAAATAAGAACAAAATTTATTTTCCTAAAAAATCAGAATTAATATTTCTAAAGCATTAGTTTCATAAAATAAAAAAAATTAATTAATTAATAATATTTTTTTATATGAAAAATGAATAATAACAAAAGCTAACAAATTTGTTTTTTTACAAAAGTAAAATCCGTGTCCTTCACATAATCTATATTTTTTATAAGTGTTATTCTATATTGTTAATTGTAAAAAATATTACTAAAAGTTAATAATTTTTCTTTAATTATATGGAATAACTGTCCCTGGGTTGTATGGGAGCTTCAGGCTATTAGTTTCTTGAATGTAACAAGAAAAAAAATATTAAAGAATATTCATTTTGTGAAAGACTATCAATAGTTTTAAAAAAATAGAAACTTAAATAAAATTTCTTAAGAAATGTTACTTGTACAATTTTTACATAAAAAGACTATCAATAGTTTTTATTAAATAGAAACTTAAACAGAATTTCTTAAGAAATGATGTTGTACAACAATTTATATAAAAAAAAAATATAGGAGAAATAAAAAAAATTTAAATATGAAATTAGTCATTGAAAAATAACGTTTTTTTAGTTTTGATCTTTAAAAAAATTAAGTTTTTATATTTTTTTTAGTTTTTAATATCAAATAATATTTTAATTTTAATATTTATTATCTTTTAAATAATGACATAACAGTAATTTTGATAGTCTAATGATTTATTATATTATCAAGAAATCTAACAAAACAATTACGTGTAAATTTTTTTCTTAAATTATATTTTTAAATATCTTATTAACTAATTATATATCATTAACTATTTTAAATAGATATAAATTTTAAAAACATAATTTACTAAAAAAAAATTATGTGTGAGTTTCTTATCAAACTTCTTAATAATGTGGTAAATTATTAAACTATTAAAATCTTTATTACAAAATTATTTAATGTTATTACGTGACAATAGAAACTAAAACTAAAAATAAAATAATTTTTAAAATTATTTTATGTCTAATATTAGTGAATATTGTATATAACTTATTAATTATTTGAAAAATATTTATTAAAAGAATTTACTAACATATACCTAATTGATTTTTAAAAAAATACATTAACTAGTTGTACCTTAATTATATTTTAAAATAGTTATAATTATAATTTACTAATATATTTTTTCTAAAAAAATTTAATATACATTAACAAATATTTATATCTTAAATGTATTTGAAAAAATTATAATTATAACTTACTAACATATTTTTAATAAAAAAAGAAAACAAGTGGATGAACATCAACAAATTTTGTTTTACTAAATAATGTTTATATTCTTATTGTAATATTTTTAAAAATATGAATTTTATTTTGTTAACATATTGATTAGCATTTGTCTTTATAAGAAGAATTTCTATTCTATTATAAATAGAAAATGGGAAAAATATTAAATGTATCTTATTGAATACATTAAATTATTAAAAAATATAAAATTAAATGATTTTTACACATTTTTATATAATAAATACATTTCTTTACGATAACATTATTTTCATTTTTGTTTAAATGTTCATGGATATATAATAGAAAAAACACTATAAGAATTGCAAATAATTAAAAGGTAAAGTATATCCTATGTGTTTAAGAAGATATCCACGTGATAAATACTTACGTATTTTTTAAGTTTATACAAATGTTTAAAAAATATTATTGTTATACTTTACTATATTTATTGTTTTTTTTATATTTTAAAAATAAACAAAACCGTTTTACAAAACTAAAATTTAAGGGTGCACGTAGGAAATAGAAGCACAAATTAGCTGAGCCATGTGGATGACAAAAACTAACTCTACATTTGATTGAAGTTTAAGGGACTCACATCCCCGGAGTTAATAGTTCCTTAAGGTAGTAGAGTAGCAGCAATATTTAGGGCACAAACTCAAAAGAGTGGTTGAGAAGGATGAGGGAATTGTTAGCCTTTCATGTTAGTATTCTCTATTTGAGTTAGAGTAGTAATATTGCGACTTTGAGAGACACATTGTTAGATTTACAACTGAGTTTGTAATATAATTGTACATCTAATATTTCTTTCGATCAGGGTTTGTAATTTCAGTTGTTTTGAAATTAAACAAAAAATGGTCATTTGGACATTCATATTCATTCATAGACTAAACAATTTGACATATGAACTCCATTTTGTTTTAGAAGTGAATTCACTAGTGTTTTAAAGATTTCGAATTTGTTGACAGTTTATTACAAATAGGTTTGAGCAATCAATTTTTTTTTTTTTTTTTAAATTATCAGGGTACAAGGGTGATACTTAGCTACAAGATTTCTTTTTCTAACTAATTTTAGCTAGGATTTAAATTAGTATCTAATTTCCAGCTATTTGACTATATATTACATATCATAATTTTTTTTGTCAAATTTAAAGTTTAATACTACACTCTTTTTAAATATAAATAAGATTGATCTTTTTAAATAATCTCTTGAATTATTTTTTATCAAAATATTTATAGTTACTTTATAATAAATACTATTTTTTTATCCCATGTATCATTAGATTAACCACATATTTAAGAAATAATATTATCTAACATGTTACACCATATTCATAAAATAAATATTATAAATTAATAAGATAAAAATTATTTTTTTCTTATGAGGATTGGAAAAGATAATTAATGTACATTAATTAATTAAATAAAAAGTAATTAAGTAAAAAAATAAAATAATGAATTTTAATAATTTTAAAAAATAATATAAATTGTTAACAAATTTATTACTACTAACTAAATTACCAACTTTTTTAATAAGTGTAAATCAATTAATAGTCTCTTATGTTTAAGGATAAATTTAGTATTCTCTATTCTAAAATGATTACAGTTTAAAATTTTTAAAAATATTTTAAAATAATTGATGTTCTCACATTTTAATGAGATATTAAAACATTTATTTTAGTTTTACTTTCTAATAAATATTGTTTTCTTAAAATACTTAATAATATATTTATTAAAATTAAAAAAGAAAAGAAAATTATTTTATAATAAATATTATTTTCTTGTAATTATTATTTTTTAAATTTATATAAAAAATATTAAAATGTAATTATTTTAATATGGAAAGAGTATTATTTATTAATATCTTCCTAATTTGTCCTCTCTGTCTTGTTGCATCACTCTCATTTCCCTCACAATTCCTTTCTCACATTCCCACACCACACTCTCATTTTAGCAAAGTTATTGTTTTTTTTTAAACATAACCTATATATTAATAGTATATTATTAATAAAATAAATTTTATTAATATTATAAGATTCAAAATTATTTTTAATAAAAAATTAAGAAAATAAATTTCACTATTAAATTTTTTTTATCCCAATGAGTGAGTTTTGATTTGGTCCTTATAATTTTTTTATTCATATTTTATTTCTCTAAAATGTGAAATAATTATTTTTAGACCTTATAAAATAAGTAAATTTTGATTTTGGTCCGTGAAAAAAAAAATTGATCATCCTTCTAAAATTTGAATCCATTTTCTTTTTGTCTCTAATATTCATTTTTAAGATAGATAAAAAACATAAAATAAACTATCATTTTTATCTTTAAAAGTGTAATACATTGTCACATTAATGTTTGAAACTAAGAAGATTTTAAATGAATTTATGTAGTTTTTAATTGTTTTATTTAAGTATCTGAATTTAATAATTTATTATCAGTCCTTAAACATATCTTAATTAAATCATTTTTTTCTTTCAAATTTTGAACTAATGTGATTGACAAACCACATCTTCAAGAATATGTTTAATTTTTTTTTTAATTTCAAAGAATAATATAACCACTCAATATGATTTAAAGGATTAAAAAAGTAATTTTATTTTTTAGTTTATTGTAGGGATCTAAATATTATGATGAAGTAGTACTATAGATATAAAGAATTAATACGTAGTATCAGATAATAATAGGAAAAAAATAATGGTTTTATTTCTTTGAGAAATAAAAATTAAAGAATTTTATTTTACAATGATCAAAATCAAAACTCACTTAATATATATAGGGTTTTTTTGCCCATTATTCTACTTCTTAGGAAGTTGCAGATTGTATGTTTTCAACCGCCTATAAACCCTAAGCACTATCTGCCACAGGGCAATCACTCGCCTGATCATGGGGTTGGCTATTTTGTTTCTTCGTTTTCATCCTTTGAATTCTACGTCAGCTGAAATAACCATTGCTTTGTCAGCTGCATTGGTCATTCAGTATCAGCTAAGAACTTTTCATTGGCTAAACAATTTTGACGTTAACAAATTCAAAATTCTTTTTGAAAAAGAAATTAAGGAAATAATTTTCATTATTAAATACTATGGGAGCTAGTTATTTATTTATTCCATACTAGGTTCAAGGCATAATTTGCCTAACATGATACCTTGACCCATAGGGAGAAGCATCCTAATCAAATGTTGATCGAATGTCAATGTCACTATCTAGGAACCAAATTGCTATAATGCACTTAGGAATAGAAGAGCCTACCTCAACCTAGAGTAAACTTAGTGTTGTACTCCTCAGAATTCAACACATCTCATACCTCTATAAATTTAGCTAACTTCAACAACATCGTACACTTATTTATTAGACACTATTAATGAAAATTTATTAAATGTTAAAATACCTTTTACTAGTAACTAACCCTTTTCCACCATATCTCAACTCCACAGGAAAGGAATACACCACCGTCTTTGTAGTATGAACCTCAATCAATAAGGCTAATTTTTGTCAAACTCATACAAAAGCTCCATTAAAGTCATCTTACGTACCTCAGACGCAACATTATTGAATTAGAAAGTTGCACATACTTCAATTCAATGACCTTTTAGAATCATATGAAATATTATTTAGTTTAAACTTACGAGTATTTTTTATGGTTTCATGTTGATTCCACCTTCTTCGTGAAAACTTTGGTCCATCTTTTCTATTTTTAGCTGGAGAAGCATGCTTCGAGCCATCGTTAAAGAAGATGAGTGAGCACATCATCTCTGCAACACTTCGTTTTCGTAAATTACAAAGATAAATAAGATATAGTAGAAAATACTTTTATTATTAATAACGATTAATTCATTTTGTTATATAAACTATTTTAGTGCACTTTACGTGTTACAAATTTCATACATCTTTAATTTAAATAAAAGTTACATTGTTTAACGTTAAAATAATATTAAAATTAAATAAAGTTTTACATTTTATGAAATAAATTAAAAGAAAAAATATAAATCTATAATTTTGAAGTTTATCTACATTAAAATAATTGATACTATATACGATTTATCTTAAAATTCATATTTAATTTTTTTTTTAAATAATAAGCAGCGTTAATGATGATGAACTTATCTACAGATAATAAGAATTAAATAAAAAATTCTTAATAACTATAAATCTTAAAAATATCTAAATGAGTCTAAAGTTACATATAACAACAAAATTTATTCCAATTCTCATGTTAATGCTTTTCCATTTATATTAAACAATAACTATTGTTACTATAAAAGGCACATCCTAATGCATATATGGTAGCATTTGTTTTTGGTTGCAATACATCGTAGCATTTAGTACTGAATGAAATTAAATTTTAATTTTTAGCCGATTTTTACCTTTAAAAATCCAAAAAATATAAATAGCCAAAAACACACAGCCAAAGTTTAGTAAACTTCTAAAAAATATTTGTAACTATATATACTCACAATTCAAACGTCGTATATATATCTATATGTTAAAAAAAAAAAAAAAACCCTACTAGATTCATTATTATGGCGCCAATATATAAAGGTACCTATACTTCGTTCAAAGTGATCAATAATAAGTGAATGTTACAGGTAGACTTTCTCAATCCGTAAGAAGAAACATTAAAGAAGTATTTCGTAAGGAAATGTATTTGATGGCTTAAAAAATTGTCAAATTAATGTACTCTTAAAAGGAAAGCATCAAATAAATTTACCTATTTATATTTCTTACCATAAATTTCATTTCTTTATAAGATTAGACAAATATTTCAATTCAATCAACACGTAACTGCGACAAAGTATCCTTTAAAGCAAGAAAATATGCAATGCTAACCCAACAGTATAAAGAGTCACAACTGCACGTGGAATTGACAATAGAAAACCAGTAGAAAATTTAACGTGACAATAATTATAACACATGATTCCCGAAAACTGAATTAAAAATCCTGAAACATTTTCAATAAAACAATAAAATAAAAATAAAAATCATCGTGATACAAACAATGACCTGCATCATATTGTTTGGAAAAGACGTGTTAAGTTTAGCATACCAAATGACATGGAAATGAAACCAAACTAAAGGAGAACAAACTAAGATAATGGAAAACGGAAATCAGAATAACTTCGGAGTGTTAAAAAGTTAAAGTCGTCAATCCAAATGAGAAAAGAAAAGCAAATTAGATAAACCATAATCAACACATTATATTTACTCTATACTATGCTGAGTTTTCTTATTTCCTCAGTGCTTTCTCGGTTCTCTTGTCTCTACGCCTTCTTATCTCACTGTTAATATCTCCCTTCCTTTGTTTATTTGTGAGTCCTCCCGTATACAATGATAGAACATAGAATAAATTATAATCAATTTTAAAAGTCTAATGTGTCAATATTATTACGTAAGGAAATGTAATTGGTAGCAGAAATAAATGTAGTCTGAAAAGAAAAACATCAAATAGATTGAAGTATATATTTATATTCCATACGATACATTTTACTTCTTTAAGACAATATATTTATGATGGTACATTAATGCTAATGGTAACAGAATCATTCTCAAAAGACATTGCTACATGGGGAAAGACACGAAGGGCACGTAGCACTAGCACTCTTTAGAAACCATAGCAAAATACAATGACGGTGGAAAAAATGACGGCATGGAAGCCATTCTTCATTTTCACCAGAGTTGAAATGTTCCTAGCATATGGCACATCGATCCTCTTCTTGATGAACCCTAAAGTTTTGGAGTGTGGTTGCCCCCGAAGGAAAAGATTGTTGACCTCCATCACAGGCCATTTCTTCCACAATTCTTTTGATGGAAATTCATCAACTTGAAAAATGAATGGAGAGCGCACTGCATTATAAGAGCAGTGATCTCGAATACCATAATGAACACCCCAACATAATTTATATCTGCCTCAAGCCTCTGTAATACTGAGTCACGTAACCTTGTAGATAGGTTTGTGACCAGATCGCAGTCATGGCCAATGAAAAAAATGGTAGGTGTATAGAAGTTTTCAAGCAATTCCTTTACTATATCATTGCAGAGATACTGACAGTTGAAAATGCCGTGTTCACTAGATAGCTGCATGCGACCAATTCTCACAGCACTGCTAGGATCAAAAGTTGTCACAACAAAGGTTACATAGACTATACGATTGATGAAAGTTTTACCAGCATTGGAGAAAAAGGTGTATCGTTCAAATTGTGCTATCATCTTCACGGTGAAGATTGATAGTGGGTGCTTTTGTGTGTGGTTGCACAAAGGAATAGAAATAAGAGAATTGAAACACAAAGCAATTTTCAAAGGTTAGATGTATTTGTAGTGTATTAGATTATGATAAATTAATATCTTCTTCCACCGATCTCAACTAGAACTATTTTTAGTCGATGTTGGTCAAGGTTCAACTGGATCATTATTTAACTGACCTCAACCTATACTGACTTATGTCAAGATATTTTCAACATTTATCAATTAAGGATATTTTTGTCTAATCTTAACTAGAACTATTTATGCACGACCTTAGTTGGGGTATTTATCGATCGATCTCGGCTAAAACTATTTTTAGTTGACATTGGTTAGGGATGTTTTCATCCAACCTCACCAAAAACATTATTCAACTAACTTTGGCTAGGGTTGTTTTCGGTTGACCTTATTCAAGTTTGTTTTCGGTTAATCTTGGCTAGAGTTGTTTGTAACCGACATCAATCATGAATGTTTTCGTTCAATATTGACTAAGGCATTATTCAATTGACCTAAATTAGGTTGTTTTCAGCCGACATCAACTAAGGATGTTTTCATCTAATCTCAATCAAAGTTTTTTTCAACCGACATCAACTAAGGTTGTTTATGGTTGGGCTCAACTAGTGCTTTTTTTCGTCAAGGATGATAAAAAAAACCTTGATCAAGATTGATAAAAAAACACTGTAATTGATGTCATTAGAAAATTGTTCTAACTTTAAACATTTAATCTATATATAATTATAACAACTTTTGTTAAATATTAAGTATATATAGAATTTAATAATTTTTATTTATTAATTATATAATTTCTTAAAATTTATTTGTCCTATATTTTCCTACATCTTTCATTAGGTTGCATCTTGCTCAACCTAACAAAGCAGAAGTTGCAAAATATTCCTGTGTATGAGGTTGACGTGTCCATACCTCACTTAGGGTACCCCATGTAAAGAAGCTTGACTAGCCCAAAATGTTTGTCCTAGTTCACATTTATCATATTCTTTGACAACTTCTTGAGTTTGATTAATTATGACTTATAAAAAAATTATAAATATAAAACTTGCCACTATGATAAGCAAAACATCTTAGGATCACCTTAAATTTATATCATGTATAAGATTTTTATTCTACTCTTAATCATGAAATCTATAAGTTGCACATTTTTATTTGTTTATCCACTATGCACAAGAGAAAAAAGTTTGTTAGGTACTCAAAAGCAACCATATCAACATTGCTCTGATTAATGTCTTATGCACTTTTTCTAATTGGACAAGATGTGGTTTATCTACCCTTAAAGCTCTAAGAATGCAAAAGGAAAACAAATATTAGTTGAATATTATAAGATTTTTGGCACATTAGAACATGATCGAAACATTTTCTCCCCTACCTTTGTGATAATTTGCTTTATTGCTCTTTACATAGTAAAAAGGTGTAAATACACAAATAGAACCACATAATAAATACTAACAAGCACATTTTATGTAGCAGAATATTAAAAAGGAAATTTGAACTTATGAAAATGATAGGGCTGGTCATTCACTCTTAAAAAAAACATTAATGTATTTTTTAAAATGAAGCTTTTAAATGAAAAAATAATTCATAAACAACAAAGTTAAGCAAAAAGGGAATGTCAACCAGAAAATAAGAAAGAAAATTATATTCAGCATTAGTGAGTAAAGACTAGAAAACCTTTGTTGCTTGAGATGCTCCTTCCTTCATACAACAATTTCATGCTTTCAGCTTCCTTTTTGTTATTGCTTGCATTATCCCTTAATTCAATTTCAAAGTAAGATTAATCAAACAAAAATACAAAGATATTAGAGTGAAAAAGGTTTTGGAATTCAAAAATTTGAAACTCTAACATAAATTATAGGAACCCTTATATAGAGATTCAACAACCACACTCCCTTTCGAGAAAGAGGCAAAGTAATTAGAACAATTAGGGAAGAGAATAATTGCTACAATTGGCTGGAATGAAACAAAAGACATTGTCATTGCCATAAAAACAAAGAAAAAATAAATAAAAAAACTCTAACCTTTAATCCAATCACCAAAACATCAAAAATGAAGCAAACACAAATGTCCCCAACCATTAAAACATAAATCCCAATCTTAAAACCACATCATAAAAATCAACCAAAAACAACGAGAAGAAAACTAACTAGTATGAGATCAAATAGAGAGATAGAGATACAAACGAAGAGCCCTAAATTTGAAACTGGATCAAAATTTTAGGTTTAAGTGATAAATTGAAGAGATGAAACCCTAAATGGAATGATAAAAGGAATGAGAGAGAAAGAACATGATTATAAGATAATTACATTGATATCCAAAAAATGAGATTGTGAAACTCAAATTTGTATGATGATTTTAAGATCGAAGTGAAAATAGTGAGAAAATGCAAAGTAGAAGAAGGTCATAGTTTACAATTTTCTTACATGAAACAAAAGAGACACTTTGCAACTAGATTTGTCTTTTTTCATATATTTAAAATTTAAGATAAAGATAAAGACGTTGTTAAATTTTGGCAGTTGAATTATGTTACAAAGTATCCTATTTGTAGCAATTTTTTATGGCTGCTACTGATTAATCGCAAGTAATCACCTATTTTATTGTAGTACTCATTAATGTTACTTTATGTAAATACAAGTACGAATTCAATGATTTCCCCTCATTTTTATATAAGTAGACAATAACTTAAATAAGTTCACAGTAACTTAACGAAAACATAAGGAAAAATCTTTGTCCGAAGTCACTAAATCCATTTGTGTAAATATTGGTAAAAATATGACTTAAAAATTTTAGAAAAATAAAGAAATTGCTTTATCACCTAATGTCAAGCTCAATTTATAGCAGTTAGATGCCTAATGTATTACTACACCTAACAAGGAGTTTATAACTACTTATAATTGTCTCGATTGTCATAATAATTTTTAGTTAAAAGGACATTTCAAGCAATGGATGGAATGCCCAACAAGGTTGCAAAATGTGCCAACACTGAGCAATAAAATGTCAATGTTGAGCAATGACTTAAATCCTAAACCATATAAATACACATTTAGTGTCTATTTTTGGAGACCTACTGTAATTGCCATTTATATTTTTCTTTATATTCTTTTGCATTCTTAGTATGAGAGAGGTAGAGATTTAAGTTCTTGGAGTTTTCTAATAGAATTGTGTGATAACATTCATCGAAATGCTATAAAAAATACTTATTTTTCCAAAATATTTACAATATAAGATTCACCTCAAGTCATTTTCTAAGGACACAATTCATTTGATTGTTAAATTTAATTCAAAAATTGGGGATTTTAAAATTAAGTTTAAAGCAAAAATATATTAAAATTTTAAATATATTTTAAAAGCAATACAAGGATTCATTTCTTTAATAAATTATCACAGTTCTATAAAAGATACAAATTCATGAATCATGCACTTAATTTGAAATCACAATATTATTATCTCACACATTAATCAAAATTAGAACTACAAACGCGCTTATAAATTTAAATAAATTTAAACATCATTTTGAATTAACACAAATAATTAATCAATCACCATGTAATCCTAGTCTCAATTTAATTTTCTAAATCAAAACATAATCATATATTTATTTAGAAAATTAATTAGAGAAAATAGAAAAAAACATAATTCATAAATTTAAATATTAAACATAATAGAACTCAAACTTACTTAGGCATAAAAATCTTTAGATTAAAATGTGGTTTGCCTTCCATAAATATCAACATAGTTAACTTTCCACCCAAAAACAAAAATTAAGTATAGAGGAAGGGGGATAAAATTGAAAAAGAGAAGTAGAAATTAAAAAATGTATTCTATTGTATCAACTAGTCCAAAGTTACAAGTTCCATCTACTTAAAAGTCTAACTAATAACTAATATCTAACTAACTAATAATTACTATCTAACTAAATAATAATTATTATCTAACTAATTAATAACTACTATACATGTGTTCACACACATGTGTAAACACAAAAAATTATAACCTTTCTAAAAATTAAAAAGAAAAACTAATTACAAAATTCAACCTAAAAATACAAAAATTGATCTTCAAATAAGGTAGTACTTGTAAATTTTTGTATCCCTTTCAATGACCTAAACAAAATTAACAAAGTTAGAAACTCAAGTCTAATATCATAAAAATCAATTAAAATAGTAAAAATTACCTCAAAAGCATGTTAAATCCATATAAAATGAAACATTAATGAATATAAAAATAATGTTCTATCATTATACTCTAAGAATGAATCTAGAAATTCAATGGAATGCTTTCATAAATTAGCCTCTTACTCAATCTTGTGTTAAAAATTAATTTTTATTTTTAGTCATTTTTAATGATTAAATTTTCATTCCTCACTCTATGAATTACTCATTAGTATTTTGATTTCATATTTTATGTTCAATATTACTTTTTTTGCTTAATGTTATTTGGTGATTGAAATCAACTAGTTAGTTGAACCTAATTTAAGATTAACATGAAAAAGATGTCTTAGATTAAATTGAGATTTAAGACACATAATTGCATTAACTTTAGGAATTGAGGTGTATAATGGTATGCATTTTTAAGAATCTCATACCTAATGCATGAATGATAAGTCAACATGCCTAATTAAGGAATTAGAGTTGTTTCTTGGAATTCATAACACTAGTTGCCAAAAACTAAGAATATTTAGTTGAGTGCATTCAAACGTTGAATCAAAGTGTGAGATTAAGATTTTAAGAAAGTGAAACTAGGAGCTTGGAATGGATAATCATATTTTTTTTTATGCTTTTCCACCTTTGAGTCTTTGTGATTTTACTCTTTTTGAGTTTTTTTTTTTTTATTTTTATTTTTATAAATCTAGGTTCATTTTAGTACGATTTTATTTATGCAACTATTTATTAATGATAACAACTTAACCTATGATATGCTAGACTAATCCTAATAATTAATGCATGGGGTTCTCAATCAATTTTTATGAAATGATATTATATTTATCATTTTTATTAATTAATGACTAGTGCACTTGTCGAGTTAAGTTTCATTCCATCCTTATATATCCATAGTTTAATTTCCATCCATTCACCCCACCACTGCCTTTATATCCAAACCTAATAGCTGTTTAGACAAATCAATAAAACAAGTTATGAAGTTTTGTTTTTAAATTTAAGTTAAAAAATAAAAAAATTTACAATCACTCCAATCAGAACTCAAAATGTAAATTAAAATATTTTTTTATCAATATTAATATCTCATGTTAAAATCATATATATATCTTAGTTAATGTACATGTGTGAACATATTTATAAAACTAATATTTTTAAAAAACATATTTAGATAAATTATAATGATATACAATATTTATAAATATAAATTATATGTATATATATTTGTAAAAAATTATGTATGTATATATCAACATAATTTTTTATAAAATTAAAAAATAAAAATACATTAAACATTATAATAATATAAAAATAGTTGTAAAATAAAATTATATCTACTGTCTTCAAAGTTAATCAAGCGATATTGTATATGAGCACTGAAAGTTTATATATATATATATATATATATATATATATATATTAACAAATTCTTATCAACTCATTATTATTCTTGAAAGTTAATCAAGTGAAGTTGTGTGTGATATTAAATATCATCAATAATTAATAATTAAATACATAAAATAAAAAAATTGATAAATATTACATGTGAACCTGATTTTAACTTGACTCATTACCTAATCTAAAGTTAATTTGATGAATTTTAATTTTAAAAAGCCCATATATTGTTTAAGATGAATCTGAGTTATGTTTTAAATATTTAACCAGTTTAATGTTTAATATTTTTAAAAAATATAATTTTAAATAATTATGTATTAATAATATAAAAATTTAATAACAATATTTTATATAATATATGATATTATATTTATTACAATTTTTATTTTAATATAAATATATATATTATAAAATATATTTTTATCTAAGTTTTATATTTTTTATTTTATAATTTAATTATACGTAATGTTAAAATTAATACATTACTCTAAAAAGTCTTATTAATATAATTTTATTTTATATATTTTGAGTCATAATTGATTTGAATTTGAGTTTAAATAAAATGGTTAAATCAAAATTTTAAGTAGAAACAAGAGCAAACTTATCTCATCTCATCCCTTACTAAACTTCTGTACTTATACTATTGATTTTTTTTTATTTAATAAAAAATATATTTTTTATTTCCATAATTTATACACCCAATACATTAAATAAAAATTCCTAACAAACTAATTTATGAAAGAATTAAAATTTATTAAATCTTATTTATAAATGCACTTTTAAAGATAAAAAATATAAATGTTCATGTTTAAACATTACACAAAATATTAATTTAAAACAATAAACAATTATAAACATTTTTTAGCAAATCATGTTACAAATATTACTATTCCTACCCTTTATCTTAACAATTCAAATCTATTCATAAATAAATTATTTTTCCATCATATAATTTTATCTTACATTTTTTTAATAACATGTATTCATCAAATTTAAAAATATTAATTTGAGATATTTTGTTGATATAACTATTTTAATTTAATTTTATCGTACTACATAGTATAAATGCATCTGCAATGGCCAAGAAATGGTCCAAAACCACTTAATCAGAGAAACTGAGCCTGAGCCATATCAGATCCCGCTTCTTCCTTCCACTGTTTCTCCCCCTTACTCTTGAAACTTGCTTCACTCTCACCCCAAAAGAACCACCAACAAGCTCCACACCACACTTCACCAAAACCACGAATAAACAAAGTTACTTTACTGTAAACTCCATACTCTACACTATTTACTCCACCACAGAGCAAAACCGGAGAAAGAAACAACCACCCCACGAAGCAAGCAAAACAACCCATTACGATTCTCACGTAAAGCTCTGATTTTGACACTGAAACCCGAGACCCAGATGGCGCAATAACCTGATCCGTCATTATCTTCAAATGGGTCACTCCAATTCCTCGTCACCTTCCAAGCGCAGCCACGCGCTGCGCCAATGGCGGCTTCTGGACCTCGTTTCCGGCGTGTTCTTCTTCCTGGTGCTGCTCTTCTTCGCCATGGTCTTCACCCCGCTTGGCGACTCGCTCGCCGCCTCCGGGCGTCAGACGCTGCTCCGCTCCGGCGCCGACCCGCGGCAGCGCCCCCGCCTCGTGGAGGCGATCGAGGCGGGGCGTGGCGTGGAGGCGTGCCCCGCCGATGCCACGGACTACATGCCGTGCGAGGATCCGAGGCTGAACAGCCAGCTGAGTAGGGAGATGAACTACTACAGAGAAAGGCACTGCCCCAGGCCGGAGGACTCGCCTCTCTGCTTGATTCCGCCGCCGAACGGGTACCGGGTCCCGGTGCCGTGGCCTGAAAGCTTGCACAAGGTGTGTGTGTTTTGTTTTGTTGTTGAGGGAACTTTGGAGAGTTGGTAAATGTTTGTTATGTTTGTGTTTCTTAATGAATTTAAGGGCTGTCTAGGTAAACTACTTAATTAAGAACTCATTGAAGAAGGTCTTGTTTGGATAAATTTCTCACTAAACACTTGTAGGAAAAGAAATTAAGCTTCTCCCATAAGTTCTACTTTGTTTATACTTAAGCTTATTTATAGAAGTTTTCTAGTATAGCTTGTCCAAAAGCTGATTTTAACTTATGCATAAGCTAATTTTAGCTTTTGGAAGAAGCTTTTCTCATTTTTCCTTCCTATTTTCTTTTCCTACCTATTAAGTAATTATGTAAGTATTTATGAAAAAGTTGTTTTTATAATTAAAGGTGAAATAAAGTTAAATTATTTTCATATAAGTTGTAAGTTTTGTTAAGTTATTTTGGATAGTTTATTGGAATAATGTGAAAACAACTTATGGATATATCACACGTTGTTTTCATAAACTTTTTCAAACACTTATGTAAATGTTTATGTTAAGATAAGTTCAAATAAGTTTTAAATATGCTCTTCCAAACAGACCCTTAATTAGAATGCATTGGGAGTGCAAAGATGTTTTACACTAATATCGATTATAGATAGACATATATGCCGGTATGACTTTAAATAGTTGATGTCTTGGTGGTTGAAATAACAAAGTAGTTGTGCTGTTGGGTTGTGGAAGAGTTCACATTTGTATGATCCAGACCAGGATCACTTCATGATCAGATGTCTGTATGTCATTTTTGAAGGAAGTGGCCTTGATGGGCATCTCTAATTTAGAGTTGTTATTGATCTAACAGAATAAGATGTTCATGTTTTCCAGCAGTGAACTTTTGTGGCTACTAAGGCCACATCATATATGTTTCTAGAATCCCCAGGACAAAGAAAATTCCTTTCAGAATAGGAATTCAAATGTTTTGGATGAGGTCTTAGTTTGGTGACGGTGGATTTTATTATAATCATGATGTGAGGCTAGCAGCCAAATTGGAATTTAGTTTATAGTGTGATGAAATTGAGAAAGAGATGGACTGGGAAAAAGGAGGACAAAAAATAGAAGGGGTTAAATTAATTAATTCCTGCGGTGTGATCAATTTACTTCTATCAAGATATCATGTACTCTAGTTTAGAATGATGCAGGATTTATCACTCCTTGATTCATCAATCCAAAACATTGATGATATATTCTGTGCAGATATGGCACAGCAACATGCCATACAACAAGATTGCTGATAGGAAAGGTCACCAGGGATGGATGAAACTAGAAGGTGAACACTTTATATTCCCTGGTGGTGGTACAATGTTTCCAGATGGAGCAGAGCAATATATTGAGAAGCTTGGTCAATACATACCAATAAGTGAAGGTGTTCTGAGGACTGCACTTGACATGGGGTGTGGGGTAAGAGTTGTTATCTTGTTTTCCTTTGAGACCTTACTAGAATTTATTGCTGTTTGACATGCAAATACATCTCATTTTTTCACAGGTTGCTAGTTTTGGAGGATATATGCTATCTCAAAATATTTTAACCATGTCTTTTGCTCCAAGAGATTCACATAAAGCTCAAATACAATTTGCCTTGGAAAGAGGAATACCAGCTTTTGTTGCTATGCTTGGCACTCGCAGACTCCCATTTCCTGCATTTGGATTTGACTTAGTTCATTGCTCTAGGTGTTTGATCCCTTTTACAGCCTACAGTAAGTTCTTCATTGCAGCTCACTTGTACATATGTTCCAATCTTCTACATGCTTGTCTCTTCCCTAATGCAGCAATTCTTCCTTGCAGATGCCTCTTATTTCATTGAAGTGGACAGATTACTACGCCCTGGTGGATATTTAGTCATATCTGGTCCCCCTGTTCAGTGGCCTAAACAAGATAAAGAATGGAACGATCTCCAGGCAGTGGCAAGAGCCTTGTGCTATGAACTGATTGCTGTAGACGGTAACACTGTGATCTGGAAGAAACCTGCAGGAGAAACATGCCTTCCCAATGAAAATGAATTTGGTCTTGAGTTATGTGATGATTCAGATGACCCAAGTCAAGCTTGGTAATTTCCAGCAGACTATTGCTAGTTTAAGTTATTTTTCCTCTTATTTTCCTTGCTTCTCTTTCTGTCTTGTCCAGGATTGGTATATTTATATATAGCACTTGGTGAATACTGTCATTGTTAAAAGATCCTATTGCTTATTTAAAAATGCAATTCTAAGTTGATTGTTTTACAGGTACTTCAAATTGAAGAATTGTGTCAGTAGGACATCCGTTAAGGGAGATTATGCCATTGGGATAATTCCCAAGTGGCCAGAGAGGCTAACTGCAACACCTCCAAGATCCACACTCCTGAAAAATGGTGTTGATGTGTATGAGGCTGACACTAAGCGGTGGGTAAGGAGAGTGGCACACTACAAGAATTCTCTAAAAATCAAGTTGGGCACTCGATCTGTACGCAATGTCATGGACATGAATGCATTATTTGGGGGTTTCGCAGCAGCCTTAAAATCTGATCCCGTGTGGGTGATGAATGTAGTTCCTGCTCAAAAGCCACCCACTCTTGATGTCATCTTTGACAGAGGCCTTATTGGAGTCTATCATGATTGGTGAGCTTTTGCTGAATCTTTTGTGTATCTTCTCTTAATTTACGGGATCGTCCAGAATCTTTAGAGCTCTGATCTTTTGGCACGTGTCTTGGAAAATAAACCCTTTTTTTTACTGATGACATGATTTGAAAATAGGATATATTGTAGGAAAATTGTGTTTTGCAATGATTATTTTCTTTTAGACCAGAAAACTGATTCAACCCTTTTATTACTGCTCTCTGCTGTATCTTGGGTCTGTCTGTGTGGGTGCATAGATATGCTTGTAATGTGTCAGAAATTCATAACGTGTCAAGCTAATTTAGTTCTCACTTGTGTTTATTTTTTGGACCTAAATTGATGCTAAACTCTGCTCAATTAAGCAATGATAAACCCTTTATGAGAAAGGAGTGAGAATCTTCTAGATATCATTATAAAATAAAAAGTAAACCCACTTATGCTTTCTTACTTTGAATTTTTATCTAGATCCCGCTTCTGATCAGTAGTCAAAATTTTTATTTTTATTAAATACATTTGACTATGCATAAAATTTATAATGGATGAATTTTCTTAGATCTAAGCTTTGTATGGTTACGATCCCAGGTGTGAACCATTTTCAACATATCCTCGTAGCTACGATCTAATCCATGTGGCCAGTATTGAATCCCTTATAAAAGATCCTGCATCTGGTAAAAGCAGGTATGCTCATTTTAATTGCTAATATGATATGATTTCACTGCTTCTGCCTTCCAAAGCTGTTAATCTCTTGATTTGGGAGATCCTATGTTGATACAAGGGACTTTACAAGATCTTGGTGAATATATTGAATTACTAAATTGAAAACTCATGGTCATTGCTTATATATATTTGTTAACATAGAGAACAAACATGGAAAGCGCGAGGGAAAGGAAAATCACTACTTGAACTAAGTTGCAGATATTAACATGTCATCTATTGAAGCATGTATCTTCACTGCTTGATTTGCCTTGGAACTAGTAGTTGTAATATTCAAGAGAAGAAACTGGGTTGCCACACGATTTTTTTATAACTAGGAGTGGTTCTATTCTCCTTGGCATCTTTACAGCTTCTGACACATTATGTTAATATGATTAATTTTCCCCAATAATATGAATTTTTTCATATTAAATTGAATGCATTTAAATGTTTCAAACTTCAGAATGTTAAAAATTAATGATCTACTACTGCAACTAGGTTACGTTATTTTAATTAGTTTGAGTTTGTGTAGCTTGCATAAAGACATTGGATGTTCTGTGGTCTGCTTTGGAATAATTGATTAGGAAAGTATGGATGAAGGAGTCGTTAACAGCTACTCCAACTAGTTTTGTTCTACTAAATTCATTTCAGACCACAACATCCAACAAATGCCACTTTACTGATGTGCATAAACAATGAGCTCACCCTGATAGCTTCACACCTTCATTGTAGATGTACTCTTGTTGATTTAATGGTGGAAATTGATCGAATGTTGCGTCCTGAGGGAACTGTGGTGTTAAGGGATGCCCCGGAAGTAATTGACAAAGTAGCTAGCATTGCTAGTGCAGTGAGGTGGAAGCCTACCATTTATGATAAAGAACCCGAATCACACAGCAGAGAAAACATTCTAGTTGCGACCAAGATTCTCTGGAAGCTCTAATTCCCATTCCAGGGACGCAGCTGTGTAATTTAGGTCAATTCCCTTTTCCATTCTGTGAGGGTGGAGGTGTCAACTGTCAAAGATATTTTCTCTATGCATCAAAGGGATGCTGTTTTCAACTTTGTTCAATATTCTCATATAAAGAAGATAGTGAGGTTAATATTTGAAAAGGATTGCAAGACCCTTGTGCAGTTTTTCATGGAAAGCGCAAGCCAGTGTTGATTTGTATTTTCCTTCAACTTTAATGATGGGTTGTAATTCAAAAACTTTTATTTATTAAAATATAATTATCATATATTCTAATTCAGCTACATTTCACCCTGTGTTCTTTTCTTTCTTTATTTGTACTTTATTGTGAACTTTTATCATGAATTGAATCAAAATACGTAATATTAAATCATTTGCGAGCATTTCCTATCTGCTTAAGTTTTTTAGATTGTTAATTAAGGGCATGGTATCTGAGGCTCTATGATCAAGTGTTAGAGATGTAATATAACTTCGTTCCAGTGTTTTCATCTAACCTTTTGGAATTGTTGGGTCATGATATTTTCTTTTCCCAAATTTTCACTCAATCATTAGAGTTAAATCCAAGTGGTGATTTCAATCGAAGCAAATTTTTCCTTAATTTAAACTCATGGTGTGAGGGTGATCTTGACGTGATGTTTTATGCTTCTACCTTGCGACTTCTTTACCATTACCATATCTTCCTTGGTTGGAGTCTCATGTGCAATTTGTACATTGTCAAGTGACAAGGGGAATGATATGCAGCATAACTGTACACCATATATACCATAGTTAGGTTTTGAACTTATTTATTTTTGGTAGTGCAAACACAATTTTGATCTGGACTTAGTTCAGCAAGCTTTGATGAATTTGGATTTAAGTAAACTCTCAAATTTTATTCCAATCGTAAGTACATGATTGTTGGATATATAAACTAAACGTCCATGCCAATCATAACCTTCATCTTACGACTTAAAAAATAGAAAAGAAATAAGATCCTTGTAAAACTACAAAATATAAGAAGATACTTTAACCTTATTTCATCTTCAATTATTAAAACAACTTATACTTGAGTACTCCACAATTTGGACAAAATGTACGAACATTTCTGTTGAGGTATATATGATATTAAGGGGCAATTATGGATTCCGATTTTTATTTTTTTTTCAATTATCTTTGAAAAGACGATTATAAATATAGATTATATTTTTTTAATAAAAAGTTTCATAATTTATTAATATTTTTTAATAAATATTATAAAAATTTTCCTTGGAAAAGTAAAAACATACAAACATTTCTATTGAGAATAAACATGATACAAAGGGACAAGTGTGATTCAATGCAAAAGTAAAGGAGGTAGAAAAAATCAAGAAGGATAAATGATCAGCTTAATTTTTTTTTAGAAAAAAGAGAGAGATGCTTACAATTTAGACTTTGAATAAAAATAATTATCAACATAGTTTTTAAATCTGAAAAAAAGTGATATATTTTAATTTTTTTCGTACAATTTAATGATAAATTAGTTCATAAATTTTATAACTTAATATCAAATTGATCATTGAACAATATAATTTAATAATAAAATAATTTTACAAAACCTAACAGCAGGATTAAAATGTTATATTTTAAAAAAAAAATTAAGGACAGTAAATTTTTTTAAGAATTAAATTCTCAATATTTCATATTTTTATAGACTAAAGTAATCATTTATTCAAATTAAAAAAGAAAAAATGATAAAAAGAGAAAGGAAGTTAGACATGCGATGAAAGATGTAACAAGGAAGAAAGAGAGATAAAAAGGTCTGATATGTAGTTAAGGTATGATAAATCGTTCACTTTTAAATTAGAATTTCAAATAGGATCTCAAAATTCATATATCAGGCATTGTTTGACTAAAGTTGTAAATACCAGTAAATCTCTGCGAACATTTGTAGCAGTCTCTGTGGAGTCAAACTCAAGAAATCCATACCCCCGGAAACATTTTTCCCATTTTTCAAATTCCTCTTCACCTATTTGTGACAGAAGCAAAACAAAAATATGAAAAACAGCAAGTCTTATAGAGTAAAATGTTTAGCACTTAGCATTTAAACCCAAAATCTTAACACTCAAAATTGCTCCCTCATGTTTTCACTAAAACGTTTCCTCAAACTCTCATGTGTTGTCTTGAAATTTAGGTTGAAGCGTGATAGATTAAACAATAATAGAAGAACGAGCATTATGGATTTTTAGCATTCAACAATTTCAAAATAATTACTAACTGATCTGCAAAATAATCTATGGAATATTTCTCCATGGTGGCATCATGATGCAAAAATAAATATATATGACAAAACAATTTTACTACTGGTAAGGATAGAGACTCAGTATTCTAAATTCTCACATTACTCAACTCTCATTTTATGTAATATGACAGCATTACAGGTTAATATCCACATTGAATAGGCCAAACCTCTACTCTGTCTGGATCAATATCCACATCTGGTATTCTTTCCACATTTTGTTCCAATACCGGCAGCTTGATATTATTTTCACCAATTCCGCTATTCATTTCATTATTTTTAGATGTTGAGCTTTGAGTAAGAATATTGGAAGGACACTCAAGTATAACGGAGCATCCCTACATTGAATAGCATAAGAAACAAGTCAGCAAACCTTCAATGAATCAGCATAGGTAAGGCTTAGGCACACCTACTGTAGCATGCACAATATATTTATTGATAAATGAGAGAGGAGGGGGCGGTTTGAACCAACAAGATTATTCAACCATCTGAAGGGGGAAACGAAATCATGGTTGTATGTGCAAGTAGCATTTCAGAGAGTTAATTTTCCCTCCTTCCAAACTAATGAGATCCTAGCTTTAGTGCATTTAGTTTAGCAATACAAGATAAAAAACAAAATTATAGGTTTCATTCTGGATTATTCTTCGGTCTCTTTTCTGTATATTCTATACCCTGTACTGCCCTCTATGTGTGCGAAAGGAATTTTTGACTAAACTATTCTGATTTAATTTATTCTTCTTTGCATATAGCACAAGGAGGAGCAATTAGCACGTCAACTAGTACAATTCAAACATGCCTAATACTTATCTCAAACACAGTTTTTCTTTCTCCGTCTCCTTTTTTACATGAAGATCAACATGCATATTCAAGACAGAAGGAAACAATAAATTCGTTCATGAAGGATAGCCTATAAAGATTTGATTGTACATGGATAGAAGCTAATAAAATCTTGTATCGCTTGTAAGCAAAAGCTCTAAAAGCTGCTTTAGCTTCCGCTGGTTCGAGGAAAACAACCTGAATTATAATCTCCAAACAGTCAAAACTTTAAATAAATACCATTAAACAACAAACAGGTACTGCTAAGAACAATAACTTCTCAAACACTACAGTTCTGAAGACAAATTTGATCAATCAACCAAAAAATATGCAACAAAAAGTCAAGAAGTATATTTAAGTTCCCATACCATAATAAAGTAAATTACCAGCATGCACAGAAGATGGCAAAATTCAGAACATTTTGGGAACCAGAGGTCCATAAAATGAAGGGTTATAATTTTTTTTCCTATAAATAAAACAAGTATATTGTATTTAAGATGTGAAGGGTGTGTGTAAACTTTATGCCACGATTGTTATGTGTTTGATCTGTTTGATATTTTAGGATACAAACTGCTTTATAATCACATGCTTTTAAGTTTGATCGAAGGTAGTAATACAATTAAAAGTTGAATGCAGGCATAAATAAATGAAAAATCTAACCTAGGACAGCACTAGGGTATAAGATAGGATAATAAGCTATCAAATATACAACAAATAAAAAGCTTAGGCATTATTAGCATCATCAAATTTGAGAAGAGGGGAACAAATACCAGGGCCAAAGTTTTTGTTGGAGGGAGAATTATTTTATCCAAACTACCAAATTTCCCAAATATCTTTGCAAGTTCATTTTCTGTTGAACCATAGGGCAAGTTCTTCACTTAAATCACATGGTTACTTCTTTTCAAGCCATCAACTTTACTATTAGCAAAGTCCTCCAGAAACTCCACGTTCATTCCAATATTTTTAAGTGCCTTTTTTGTCTCTCAAATCACTTGAGTTTCTCCCAGAGCAATGCATGCAGCAAGGTCATCAGCTCCTCGATCCAATAAATCACTTTTACTAATGCCATATTTCCGAACAATATTTTGCACAACCTTTTAGCATCAACACATGATTAAAAATGTTAAATATATACAAGAAAAACACGCAACCTTAGAGTAATAGAGCATATCCCGAAATCATTCTAGGAAGCAAAGCCAACAACACAGTGATGCTAATTCCATCACAAGAAAAAAAGATCATGGCACCCACTTAAGGAGGAAAACAGGAGAAAATGGTAAAAGAAGAAATACTTTATCGCCAAGAAAACATGAATGCAATAGAAAATGAGAAACATCAGCATTGCAATTTCTCACACCACAGATACCCCCCAAAATAAGAAATGATACTTAATTGACCCTGGATTTTTTTATGGAAAAGTAAATTTATTAGAAAAGAAAATTACAGTCAATATACCAACTAAAAGAAGGATAAGTAATCTTCCAAAGAAAAGTACACTCAGCCTCCCCACAAAGGCTGAAATAAGAACAGATTATTCCATACTCTGGTATCTCCTCTGGCTTCAGCTGCTTTCCTCTTTTCTACTCTTCGTTGTTTGAGAGTTTGAGTTTTGGACCTTCAAAACATTGTTCCTACAACATGCAAACCACAAAATGTCACAACAATACATGTACAATAACATCACACTTTTAACACTGTTCATAATATTTTACTTACTCTTCATTGATTGAAGGTCTTTGCCTGGCGGGCATAACATGCAACAATCTTCCTTGGATGGTTGAATGGTCTAACTTTTCTAGTGCCCTGATAAACATTTATCATACTATGACATCTATTATGGGCAAAATAACTATAGTGGCACATTGTCAGTTGATGACAAGTAAGTAACCACCTAAGTTTTGGAACAGTTGTTAGAGTTATAACATGTAGCTGCTATCCAATGTTTAGTGATGCTGTAGCTCCAATTCAGGCAGCAGGGGATTATTGTTTCCAACCTACTTTTGATTCATCGCAGAAAAGTTCATATAAATTCCAAGAGGATCTTAGAATATTTCAGAACTTTACAACTTAAACCAATCCAATAATGCCTATGTAAAATCCATATTTTGCGCATTAATGTACTAAATATAATCATTTTTTTAGTTGAAAGAAGTACTATAATATTATTTTAAATAAACAAGAACACAAACAAAATACTTTCGGGATGTCCTCCTCAGCTAATATACATATACATCGAAAAATAAAAAAAATTGAAGCCTATCTTCTAAGACTCCTCCTTAAAAAGACAATGGGTGAACACTTAAAGGTGAGCATAAATATGATCCTGTGCAAGCTCATATCTAAGGAGTAAGGACTGAGGACTAATCAAGACGTGAAAAAAAAAAAAGCTTAGATGACACATCACCTTAAGGTCTTTCCTTTTAACCAAAATCAGAAGAAAAATTGAGAGGACAATCCAAATTAACCAAAATTACTGAAGAACCAACTCCAGATGCAAGTGGCTGATAGGAAGTCTAAACATAAAGTGGTCCAACGATTATTTATGCCTACATGGCTACATCTGCTACCAGGAGATACTTTTAAAATAAAATGGCTTAATAATTTCAACGGATACACCTCAAAATGAACAAAAAGACTAGGATTTGCAATATAACAAAGTCGTTATAAATAACAGTGAGACAACTTTTAGGCACCCAACTTTTACCTAGCTTCAATTTCTGGATTTGAGAAAAGAATATATGCTATTCCTTGGGATAGGTTTGTACTTTTATCAACAACCAGATGAATCTCTAAGGCACCACCGCCAAACTTACTGGGAGGCTGGAGCTCACTACTGACATGCTGTTGCAGTTCTTCCTCACTGTAACAAAACAACAACACAATTATTATACCAACGGGCAATATAAAATAATAGCAAGTGAAAGCACAGAAGTACTGATAGATATTAGTAATTTACACAATTTAACTTGCTAAAGACATTCCTTACATGGACAATAATTTAATTGGAAAAGGATGCTAAACAGTATCATATATGCATCCAAAAGAATTAAAAAAGAGAGATTTATAAGAATCTATATGAGTACGTTGTTGTGCATGGCAGATTACGGACAAACAGTCGACAGGACTCAAAAACTACTTTTTCATCTTCAGGATTCACTTGAGCTTTATGATGGGCAACACCCTTTCCACAAGTATCTTCCTGATCCTCTAGATCTAACTCTTGAGCATCATATCTTGGGTTCCTTTGAAAGGGTTACAATTGCAGTTTTCTTCATGTTCATTAGCATCACTATGATTGTCTTTGTCATAATCATCAATGTACATCGAATCACTGTCGTGATCACTACTGTCAGAATCAGAGCACTTCTTTGTCATTCTACTCTTGAAATAATCTATGTCAGAAATTACTTCACCATTTTCAAACTCACGTGACTTGTTGTGTTTAGGATTATTTGAAAGCCCACCTATCAACGAGCCACTTTTGACTAAGATGGGATGGATTGCATCGGATGTAACTTTGTTGCCAACATTGGATGATGCAATGGATGTATCATTGACCCACAATTTAGACCTAGCCCGAGTTTAATGACCTGAAGAAAATCTTGAAATTGTGGGTCATCAAAATCAACAATGTCCTTGTACTAGTCTCCTTGTCCTTTAGCTCTACCATGTTTGTTTGCATAGTAGTCACTTTATTGTGTTTCTCTTTAGAATATCGACTCCATGGACGAGGAATAACGTGTTATATAACCCTACAATAGTATTAAAAAATTGAACAGTGATATAAATAAACAGCAGACTTCACATGTAATTTTAGATGCATCAAGATAAGTTTGATTGAAATATCGAATAGCTTCTTGAGTTTGATGGTCTGTACGAAATCCAATAAAAGCAAATTGGCGACTCTTACCATCTCTGAGTTAACATGCAAATCAACACAGATCAGTCATAATTCTAAATGAAGAATGCAACAGTGTTGATATTATGATTTGAGGAAATAAAGAGTACTTGGTACGTATAAGCTTGACGTCAGTGATTTCTCCTTTCTCAGAAAATAATTCCCGTAGTCGATTCTCCACAACATATTGTGGGAGATTCTTCACGCATATCCTCGACCTCCACAGGTATAAATAAATCATTTAGCATGTTTTTGTTTATTTATGACAAAAGATCAACGAATATAACAGGTTTGCACTTACATGGCTAATCCTGCCTTGCACTTAAGATGTGTCTGTGCTAGGAAAGAATCAATCAATCATAATACAATAAGAAAATTCATCTACTACTATGTAATGTGCAACTTTAATTTGTGTAAGTTTAATCTTTTAAAAATTTAAAATAATATAATTTTTCTCTCTTATATATATTTATATAATTTTAATTCTTTAAATTTCATAATTTTAAAATTAAAATTAATTTTTTTAAAATTAAAATTGTATAATTATATATTTAAGATACTAAAATTGTATAATTATAATATTTTAAAGACCATAATTATATCATTATAATATTTAAAAAATTAAAATTATATATTTATTATATCTAAAAAATTTAATTGACACAATTAAAATTTAAAAAATTAAAATAATATAATTATAAAATTTGAGGTGACAAAAGTTCAATTAAGTCTTATACTTATATTATTATAAATTTAAATATTTACTTCGATAATTAATTGATTTTATTCTGTTCGTTTTATAATGACCTTCAATGAGAGTCGAATTTTTTATGATTACTTAATTTTAATTTATTTTTTAATTTGAGTTTTTTATTTAAATATAATCTTTATTTTTATAACTCAAATTCAAGTGTATATTTCCATTGGCCATATCAGTAAGTTTATTTTAAATTTAATTTAATTATCCTCTAATATATACGTTCAAATTAAATTTCTAATTCAAATCAATATATTATCTTCTAACAAACTATCAAATTCAGAATTATATTTATACATATCGTTATATAACTTAGTTATTTTTTATTTCTTAAATATTGTTATTCCAAATTTATTTATGAGTATTTTAGTTTTCAAATTCAAATTACATATATATTTTTTAAAATTGCTATGATTTATTCTTGCTAGCATGGTTCAGGAGCAAAGTGAATGTTTCCTCATCAGACAAGAGATAAAGTTGAATGTTGCTCTGGCCCTCCATCTAATTACATGTCTCTGCCATCTGATATTTTGTACCAAGAAATCACGGTTAAGAATAAAAAGATTGGAGTCACAGGATATGCTACAACTATAATATACATTATGTAAAATTAGTACAAAATTAAAATAAAATTATAAAGAATTTATGTTCTAATACATTTGTTTGAACATTATTATTATATATAATTTAATTGGTATAGATTCACAGTATAGATTTTTTTTACACAGTCAACTAATAAAATATCACATGTTTAAATATTAAGTTTTATTTTAACTATTTTAAAAATCATACATAACATAAATTATGATTAATTAATAATATAAAAAAATTTATACTCGTAGTGTATAATAATTAAACTCTTATTATTTATCCATCTATATTATAAAAGTATAGAAGTTCCAAAAATGAAAATTATAAAATCGTAAAATACGGTTAGGGGTATCCAAAATATCCAACACAAATACAGCCACTATTTTGAAATTTTGATCAATCAAAAATCTATTCACTTGGAATGTATGTATGTGACTGAGATATTGTTGGGTCAGTAAGAAACAGCTTCGTAGTTATTTTTATGCATCAAATAAAATGAAACAAAAGCATGTGCAAAATACGCAACCAGAAATACAAAATACGGGTATGCATGCAGTTCATAAGGATACTTAATTACTTTATCAAGTTTTATATTGTTACCATAATTATTTTTTTTTAAATGGTAGATTTGGTAAATAAATTATTCAAGATGAAGAATTCGATTTAATGTACCTTGGATTTTTTAGATAATTTAGTAACTATGATACATGACATAAGTTTTTGGCATCCCTCTACTGTATGGGTAGCATGACAGGTAGATGAATGGTCATAAAGCGAAGATCAAGCTTAAATAAGAATGTTCTTTTGTTTTTTGAGTAACGATGTTCTTTCAAATGGGGGGAGTAACAAAGAATCTATCATATCTACTGCACCATGATTAAACACATTAATAACCAAAATCAAAGAATCCACCTTTACTAGGTAAGAGTTTCAACTGCAAATGGAAAAGTAAAACCTTTTGACATTCAGATAATCTTTTTCTAAGGATATATTTGTTAGTTCTGCCTTGCCTTGTGAAAGTCCCACATCGGTAGGTTTATTTTTGGGTTTCTCAAAGAAAGCTTATAAATAAAGGCCTTATAACCTTGTGTTAATCATCCCACACTTGAAGCAATTCCAAGTATTTTGGTGAGAGAAATATATAGGGTATGAGAGAAAATTTCAAGAGTATTGTGAGTATACACTGGAGATTTTTGGAAAAACTCTAGTGCTCTGTAATACTGTATTTGTAGTAGGAGAGTGTTTCACTGGAGATCACTATATTGTAATTAACTTTGAAGTTTGTCATGTGGTTTTCCCTCACTTTTAAGTTTCCACGTTAATATTTGGTGTGTTTTTAAGTGCTTTATTTTATTTGTTATTCTCCATATAAATTTGGGCGCACTTCCACTCACATCTATAAGTGTTTAATACACTTAGGGTGTACCCAACTCTGACATTCATAACAAGTGGTATCAGAGCCACTTGGTTTTGGATACTGAATTCTTAGTATGTTATGTTGTTGCAACATTGTCTGATCTTCCACTTCATAAAAGAATTGTTCTGAAAGACAGTATAATACTGTGAGAGTGTTACTTTGGAAAGGTTCTGGCTAAGGAAAGACCTGGTATTTAAGTGATCCATTGTGATCCACCTCTCTTTCCTAGGAATCTACCCGGTGCACAGTTTATAGTCGACATACTATTCCAATATACAGTGTTTTGATCCAAGATGTAAGTGCCAAAATTTAAAGTGGAGAAGTTCGACGGATCCAATGACTTCAATTTATGGAAGCTGAAGCTGCAGGCATTGTTAGACTAGCAAGGCTTGTCAAAGGCATTGGAAGGTGAAAGCAAGTTGCCATAAACATTATCTTCTAAAAAGAAGAAGGAGATGATGATCAAAGCACGAAGTACAATACAACTTAGCCTGGCAGACAATGTACTATGTGAGGTTATGAAAGAGAAGACCGCTGATTCATTATGGAAAGCTTTGGAGAAAAAGTATTCCATAAAGACTTTTTCCAACAAACTTTATCAAAGGAAGTGATTGTACACGTTCAAATATTCAAAAGATAAGTCAATGTGAGACCACATAGATGACTTCAACAAGATGATTTCTGATGTTGGAGCAGCTAGAATAAAAGTAGAAGATGTTGATCAAGCTATGATCTTATTGACTTCATTACCTTCGTCCTATGATAATTTCTTTGATACCATACTATATGGTAGGTCCAATGTCACAGTCAAAAATGTCAAAGAGACATTGATGATAAAGGAACGACAGAAGTTAGTATCTGGACCCAGTACTGATAATCCTGCAAATGGGTTATTTGTGTCAAGAGGGCGTAGTCAAGAAAGAGGATCAGAAAGCAAGAGCAAGAGGAGATCAAAGTCCAGAAAACACAAGTCTGTGAAGTGTTTTCATTGTCACAAGCAGAGCATATAAGAAGAAATTTCCCAGAGAGGAAAGAGAAATCAGGAAATTCTGCTAACATAATAATAGAAAGTTTTGATGATAGTGATGTTGGTTCTGCCTTGACAGTATCAACCAGTAACTCGAGAAACGAGTGGATTATGGATTCTGGCGTATCTTTTCACATGACACCTAATAGAGGATTTTTTACTTCCTATCAAATCTGGGAAGAAAAAGTCAGATTGGGTGATAATAGAATAATTTCTATTGTAGGTGAAGGAAAGGTGCGAGTTAGATTGGATGATGGTACTGAAAAGACATTTCAAGCATGGCATGTACCGAAACTAAGTAGGAACCTAATCTCGTTAAGTACCCTAGCTAATAAGGGGTACAAGTTCTATGGAGAGGGTGGTTATTTGAAGGTGATTAAAGGCTCAATGGTGGTAATGAAAGGAAAGTTGCAAGGAGGGATCTATCTATTGCTGGGAAGCATAATTAATGGAATTGCTACTCTTTTATCCTCTAAAAGAAGTGATGATGATGCTACACAACTATGGCACATGCAGCTTGGTCATATGAGTGAGAAAGGAATGATCATACTTGCTGGCAGAGGCCTATTGAAAGGCTTAAAGAACTATAAACTCGGCTTCTGTGAAAATTGTCTCTTTGGAAAGCAGAAACGAGTGAAGTTCAAAACTAGTAAACACATCAGTAAAGGGACATTGGAGTATGTCCACTCAGATGTTTGGGGTCCAACCCCTGTTAACTCTTTAGGTGGAGCTCGTTACTTTCTTACTCTTATAGATGATTATTCCAGAAAAGTCTAGATTTATTTCTTGAAGCACAAGGATGAAGTGTTTGGCAAATTCAAACAGTGGAAGGCCATGGTCGAGAAGCAAACCGAGCGGTCAATCAAGAGACTGAGAACTGACAATGGTGAAGAATTTTATAGTAAAGAATTTGCAGAGTTCTGCAGAAAGGCTGGTATAGTGAGGCACCATATTGTACCTAGAACACCACAACAAAATGGAGTTGCAGAACGGATGAATAGAACACTTTTGGAGCGTGCACGATGCATGCGAATCAATGCTGCACTTCCCAAAACATTTTTGGCTGAGACAATCAATACAGTTTTATATCTGGTAAACAGATCTCCATCAACTGCAATTGATCTGAAGATTCCACAAGAGGTATGGTCTGGTCGACCTGTAAATTATTCTGATTTGAAGATATTTGGTTGCCTTGCATATGCCCATGTGAGTGATGGTAAACTTGAGGCAAGGGCAAGAAAGTGTATATTTCTAGGGTATTGATAAGTGTCAATATTTAATATATTTATGTAGAAAATTTATGTCTTTTGGGCTTTATTATTGTGGAAATTAGCAACTATTTTCTGATTTGGGACTATGTTTATTAAAAATACATGTATTGAGTTTAGAAACAAAATTTGATATTTAATCCCATTTTTATTTGAATTT